>JAABNX020000047.1:14763281-14779249 GCA_015163995.2 Mormyrus lacerda | reverse complement strand
TCTTGTGTTATACTCCATGATGCTCTCTTGTGTTATACTCCATGACGCTCTCTTGTGTTATACTCCATGACGCTATCTTGTGTTATACTCCATGACGCTATCTTGTGTTATACTCCATGACGCTCTCTTGTGTTATACTCCATGATGCTCTCTTGTGTTATACTCCATGACGCTCTCTTGTGTTATACTCCATGACGCTATCTTGTGTTATACTCCATGACGCTATCTTGTGTTATACTCCATGACGCTCTCTTGTGTTATACTCCATGATGCTCTCTTGTGTTATACTCCATGGGGCTACTTCCAATGTCTAGAGAATTCACCCAAGCCCACTCCTCACTGAACTCCAGTGGATATAAGTGGCTTGACTGATAAGTATCATGTGTTCCAAATACAGGAAGTGTGTCAGCAGAAACACACACACAGATATCCATTTTGTCCGTGGTGTGGAGAGTAGAACTGCAAAGTTAGCAGGATAAAATGAATGGTGTCATATTTTACAAGTGTTTCTGAACATTCGAGAATATGCACATACAAAAGCTGATTGATTACTTTCAACAAACCAAACCAATTATTTCAAAGGAAATCTTCAGTTAAGAAAATGTTTTAAATTATAAATCACCATGCATTAAAATGAGTCATATAAAAATGGTAGTTTTTAAATTTTTTTTTTTTTTACGAAATAATTCTTGTTAACTGAGATAAAGTTTACAGTATACCTTTTTGCTCTTTGAGTTACTTCCCGTTATAAGTAATAAACAAGAATAAAACAAAGTCCCCTGACAATGAGAAGAAGAAGAACAACTATTGTTGCATTGTTTTTCATCCATCTTCCACCCGCTAATTCAGTACAAGGTCACCCAGAGCTTATCCAAGGCTGCATGGGACACTGTGATAGTTCAGTGCCAGTCCATCACAGAGCACATTCATGTTAAGGAAAGCAATTTACAGAAAGCATTTCACATAACTGCCTTTCTTCAGGCTGTACCTGGGGAAAACAGGGAGAATGGGTGCGCACACACACACACACACAGACTTGTACTCAGATCTTTGTGGGGACCGTCCATTCATTTATATGGGTAAAGCCAAAATCCAAAAATGACAACCCTAACCCCTACCCAGCCTTGACCTTAACCATAACTAACCAAAAAAAACAAAATTATCCTTTGGCATTTTTATTTTTCATATTGTAGTCTTGCAGTCACAAATTTGTATAAAATTTATCCTCATAGTAGCAGTAATAGTAATAATAATAAAAATAATAATAAAGATGCTCAGATTTGTCCAAGGTTTACTATAAATGCAAAAATTCACTTTTATGCAAAAAGTCTTTGAAAAAAAGTGTACAATCAAGCTTCTGCTGAAGATACTGAGATTACCTGAAGCACATCACAGCCAAACAGAGCATCCATACCTGTCCAAGTGCCCCCAGCCCTCAGAGTAACGATGGGACACAAAGAGACATGGCAGACTAAAGCCCGAAGATATGCTGTCATTTTCTCACGGAGAGTAAGATCTGCCAGTCTACCGCTTCAAAAAGGTAGACGCTTCCCATCTTTTCTTCATTTTCTTAAACTACCACCCGTTTCACCTCCAGGAACAACCGAGTGATCAACTGTGGATTCAGGCATTAATATTACAGGATTATTACAGCATTATAAATGGATGTATAAGATTAACACAGCTGTTAAATTTTCATCTTTTTCATTATTCATTTTCATATGAAACTACTTTATTTTTGTGATATTGATGCAGTTTTGATTGTATGAATTTAAACAACGGAATAAAATGCATTTATTGTCACAGCACCGGTAAGTAAGTAGAATGAAATGTAGTCTTCATATATTCCATTGTGATTTCCTATGAGACACAAACATACGTATAGGCAGGGGGGTCAGAGCACAGGGTCCGGCATTTTTCTAGTACCCTGGAGCAGTTTTTGGGGTTATGGTCCTCACTCAAGGACCCAGCAGTGCTATGATCACTGCGAGCCATGAGATTGGAGCCCATGACCTTGCAGACGCAGGCACAGATGCCTAAAGAACGAGAAATGAGCAATACGACAAACAAAAAAATAGGTGAGCTAAACCTTTTTCATGAGAAATTTATCAGGGAAAAAGTGCTTTTGTATTCCGTGTAGCACTCTATCAGTGCTGACAGCATGGATGCGTAAGCGTAGAGGGCTCCACCTGCCAGCCAGGTGTTCTCTGATGCTATAAGGGGAAAGATCTCAGACCAGACTTAATGCTGGATGCTGCAATATGCACTTTAATGGTGGTTGGCTGAAGTGCCACTTGGCAGAACATATGTGGAGGGTTAGGCCTAGAGCATAGTCTCAGTTTGCTGCATTATCAGCCTGTTTCTGCTTCAGTAATATAGCATGTATGATTTTCTCCAGCATCAATAAAAATTATCTTCATTTTTAAATTTAATTCTTAATAATTCTTATATGTATAACAAGGCGCAACGTGATCTTCTCAATAGATCCCTAGTGCGTGAAAGCAGCGTATTGCTTTCACTTAATAATACACTTAAAAGCCAGATATCTTTTGTTATTGTCCACAGTGTGGCGTCATGGAATTTCTTCTGTCTAATAAAAACAAAACAGCAGTCAGCATCTAGGCAATTTTTCTCTCCTTGCCCAAGCTAGTCCTGACTTTCAGCCAGGTTTACTGGGCGTGCGAGACATAAATCCCCCATTGGCTGCACACACCATCTCGGTCTTATGTTCATTAATTTGAAATATGTCCAGTTCCGTGTTGTGGTTTAAAGAAGCTGTGGGAATTTGCCCGTCGTTTTTGTTTCGCCTGTCTTTGTCTGCTCTACGTTCTGCTTACAAGAGTGGTCTCGGTCTCTTATACCATACGTTCCTACGCAACCTGCCCCCACACACCGATTAGGTTATCTGCATTTCCGAAGGTATTACCCAAAAAAGCAATTTTGAAACCTGCTTAAGCTCCATATATAAGGTGAGCAGGTCCGTCAACCTTTGTTTTGGCATTACTTTGGCTTTATTTTGTCATCTATGGCATGATGCAGCTATACTTGTTCCTTTGCCAGATCAGACTCAGCACTCTGCCACTGGGGCCTCTAAAACTAAGACAATTCCTTGACTGACTCATGAGTGCCGACCACAGGTGGATCAGAGTATCACTCTCAGGGTTACTGGAAACTTCCATATGACTCTTTTTCCATGGGAAATGTTCATCTGGACATTCTCCTAGCTCTTCCTCTAAGACAAGTGCTTATAATGAGCTAAAAATGCTGTTTAATATATGTTAGACTGTGATGGACTAGCTTCTTATACAGGGTCTACCCCATCATTGTGCACTGTGCTGCAGCCGGAACATGTGACCCTGCTCAGGTTAAGTGTTTGGAAGATGGATGGATGGAATAAAGGCAAAACAGAGAAATGAGCACATGCATGACAACAATTCAAGACACTTTTTAATATGCAACTTTATCATCATTGTACAAGTAAAGGGTCCCTGACAACAAAGTGCAGTTTTGCATTTTGCAGTCCGAAGGTGCAAAAGATATAACTCCACAATATATATGTGTGAAAAATTAATTGCTGGAAAATGTATGTCTACTTATGATAGATGTTTTTAGGCCTCCTAACATATCATTTTATCGCACCTCAACCTCGCAGTCTTTAAAATTCCTATTCTATTTTATTTTTTATTTATAGTCGCTGTCATTGGACTTTGCAATCAGAAAAGGCTTCATTTGCATATTATATGAGCATACAGCTCATTTGTATTAACCATTTATGGTTATTTGTGGATGGCACCTGGTGCATGTGTGCACATTTACTGTACACAATAATTCTGATTTATCAAGAGGTAATTGCGTTCATATGTGTCTAGGTTTCATAATACATTTTTTTTTTCGTGCATATGCCTTTCTTTTCGTTTCATGCGTTTTTTTCACCATGAAATTTATGCAGAGTTTGATAAATGAGGCCCCTGCTTATTACCTTGGTGAACTGAGATCAGCTCACTCACTACTTACCGTCGACTTCGCTTCATGGAATTTTCTTAAGAATCCTGCGTCTTTTTTGTGCTTTCAAGGAAAGAAAATTGTAACAGTAATGATAGTAACCAGAGATGGTCAGACCGATCTGGCACTTTGGCAGGACAGCCATGGGCCTCAGTGGGTATAACTCTCTGTCCCTTATGGTTTTCTCTGCTGCCTGGGTCTGGGTTTGCCGGCATACATGAGGCCCACCATATGTCATATTCCTTGCCTGTAATCTGAAGATCTTGGCCATATTCCAAGCTGTCCCACGTCCTCACTTACAGTCACCTGCATGGTCATTACTTGCCATGATCCCAGTGCTTCCTGTTCTCCCAGAGAGGATTGTGGGTGCCATGCATATGCACTTTGAGTTGAATGTTCATCTGGAAAAAAAAGAAAATTTTATATGCTTTTATTATTCCCCAAAGGACCTAACCACTTGTAGCTACATGTGATACAGTTGACCCATCTGCATCATGTTTTCGATATACCGTGGGGTTGGAAGAAACAATTAAAAGGGAATTTTTTGGCAGTTTTACAAAAGCCTCAGAAAAAACACAAAAAGTCTAGTAACTCAAAAATGCATAAAATATATGTAGAGTACTGGTTTGGAGGATGCCAAGTGTGTTTACAGCAGCATCTCACATGATATCTCTCAGTGATCTCACAGTGATCTTGAAGCGATCTCGCATTGATCTTTGCCTTTTTTATTTCGCTTTGCTCACCAAAGGGATGAGGAGGATTTTATGCAGTTTTCCAGATCATAGAGGGCCGGAGCCCCTAACTACCACAATGTGTTAGTTGAATAGGACAATGTATTTGACATCAGTTTTTACAATCAAGTAGAGTTGTAAGTAATTATGAACAAATAATTATTTTTCACATTCAAATTCAATATAACCTGTTTGTAACAATGGCATATGGAAATGTATGTTAAAGTCATCAAATCTCACCCAAAGTGAACTCCTTTGTGCAATGTTATCTGGGTATTACTGGGAGATTAGACCTGACATTGAATAAATGCACAGAGATCATTTCCATTAGAAATGTTTACATCTGTAATTTAATGTCATGAAATTTCACAGGGCTGCTTGATGACTTTATTACTATCTTAAGACTATAAATGTATTCCATTTTCTGTGAAAAACTGCGGATGCCTAATGCCAGGTGCACGTACAGGCCAGTTGAATGTGGGGGTCTGTAGAGCAATTAACTCTTTCCCCAGAGCATTACTGACGCCTGTAAGCATTCATAAGTCTCTCTGATCCGAAGAATGAAAAATGACTATCGCTCACATTTCTGCTGCTGAAATAATTTAGTAATCAGCACTCTGGTCCTCTAAAATTTGCAGACAGATAAGATCCCTTTTCTCTGAAAAGCATTGTTGAATACTAGCACTCCGAAAAACAAAGAAAACCCGAATTTGTTTTGGAAATGCCAACAAAAGGTGCAGGAGGAATTAATTATGCTCTGAACCACAAACGTACATTTTTGCTTTCAGTGCAGATGTGGTTACTCAGGCTGGATTTATTGGATAGTTTTTCAAAGATAACACAGTAACAAATTACTTTTTTGGTGCCTCGCTCTGCCTGCCATCTGTGCGTCTGTGTTTAACTTTATCTGAAATTGTGTGTTAATAATAACAATAGTGAAATGAAGAGCATCTTTTGCATGCCGTGTTCTTAGAACAATCCACTGCTGGTTCTTACAGGTATTTATGGTGGGTCAAATCATGCTAAGCAAAGCAATCTGTCACGGCAGCAAGGACTTACGGAAAATCGAAGGTATTGTGGTCCTCCACACAGTAGGCGAGTAGAGGGGTTTTAAACCTGCTGTGAACTGCAATCAGCGACCAATGGAGGGAGGTAAGGAAATGGAGGTTGAATTCCAATATGAGCCTGAGCTTTCTGGTATCACAAGGAGCTGAACAGAAGTCATGGGGAGATGAGAGTCTGCAACAGGAATTGGGCTGATGAGGGGCAGATTCTTTTTGGATGAGGAAAGGGGAGAAATTTGTAGGTTGTAGACAGTTTTACTGTGGGGCTAAGGGCCAAATAGTTGTCAAAGCTAATGCCTGGATGCTGTGTCTGATGTTGACTCACCAGTTCAAATTGAGATTGTTCAGCGAGTGGTAGCTATTTAACAGGTGAACAGAAGCGTTCGGCATTGGATTGATGTCGTATTGGCTCTTGCGTCTTGGCAGCGCCGTTAGACATGCCTGTATCTGAGAAGCCACCCATGAATTTGAGGCAGGGAAGAATGTCTCTTCTCGTGACAATGCCAATGAAGAGCCTCCAACGCTGTAGTAATTAAAGACGCATAAAAACACAAAGAGAGCTTGAAGCGGCTCAGTCTGGGTTGAAAGCGGATAATGAACAGTGAGATAATGAGACAAAGCAAAGTAACATTAAAATAAGTCTAGGACAAGCACTTCTTTGGGAAAATGGGAGGCGGATCTAGTTATCAGCTGCGTAAAACACCCACTTTTAATCTACTGTTGTTTTAATCTCTCATTCTTTTAAAAGTGGGGCATGAAAAGGGAAATGCCAGTCAACTAGACATTCCAAGCTCAACGGAGTAACTAGGGTGACAGAGTAATTGCCGGGGTTCTGCGAAACGATTGGTCATCTGCTTTTTGTTTTGGAAAGGGCCATTTGGAGACACCCAAGGAAAAAGCCTGCAAGGTGGTGAGAGATTTAGGGATGAGGGGAATGAGTGTGTATGTCACAGCAGAGAGGATTTAGGGTAGATGTGACAGGGGTTTGCTTGTAAGGAAGGTGAAGCCTTGTAGTAGCTGGTCACAAGGTGTGGTGTGACCCTTTAATCGCCCTATTTCATCACCGCAGCTTCTTTTCTGTTTCTTTTACACGTTTTACTTGTTCATTCGTGAACTGAAAGAAGGCGATGAGCTGCCCTAGATGCCAGAGGGAGTTAAAGGATAAAGCTGAATAGAAAGGAAGAGAAACTGGAGAAGGACGCAGCTGGAGAGAAAGCCTTCCTCTCTCTTACAGTGAAATTTCCTGAGTTTCAATCGCCTTTGTCCACTCCATTAATACAGACAACAATAGCACAAGTTTACATTTTTGTTCATATTAAGGTACCGATAGAGTTAAAGGAATTACAGTATATTCAATATAACACACAAACAGATATCTTGTGAAGATAACCAGGTTGGTATCAGAGTGCATTGCCCGCACATAACAAGCTAGAAACAATCTGCCTCTTACTTTGAGCAGGAAGCCTCCGCTTCCTGTGTTTTTTCCACACATTGACAACTCCTTCCTGCAGTTTGAAAGCACGGTGCTCAAGAGGCTGCAATTTTTGTTCTAGGAAATCTACCATTTTCACAAACAAACAATAAGTATACAATGCAGTCGACAAAACTGAGGAACGGCGCTCACCTAATCAGAAACGATTCATTCCGAGAAACTCTGTCTTTTCCTAACCCTACATATTATCCATATTTTCAAATTTAATTATGCAGAAGAACATGCTTTTAAAATGTTAAAATAAAAAAACAAAAACAAATGAAAAACAAATCAGAGGTGCCCATTTATGGCAAACACAAACATGTACTGTTACGCGTCGTACAATTTTAGCTTATTTTACCTGTTTAATTTAATTGACTTTAAGCTATTCCATAAATGTTGTTAGATAATAGTATTTCACAAATAGGCAGTTTCTGCCTGAAAAACAGAGACATAGTAAATGCCCGTAATTTTGAGTTGACTGCAAACATCAAATACTACTGTTATTCTGCAGAAGCAAATTCACACCAGAGCTTGGTTATCAGGGAAAATGGTTTGCAATCGCATAAAGTTGATAGCAATTATAGTTTTTATGAAGACAAAGATGAAGATTAGAACTTGTGAGGAAATATGTGGTGATGCTTCCTTCCATAATGCTCAAAGATGCTTTATAAAACACCTAATTTTGGACAGTGTTTCCCAGTCCGGTTCTCGGGGACCCACAGGCAGTTCACGTTTTTGCTCCCTCCCAGCTCCCAACCGGCATTTTGCACCTGTATGACCGACAACACATTTACAGATTGTCTTTTTTAATCATGTCTTTTAAAATTATTTAATGTCTGAGAGTAACAGTAAGAAAAAAGCCTAGTTAAAATGAATCAATATAGCAAGTGACTGTGACATCCCAATGTGGGCCATCTAAAAAGAGGCTCCCTGCCTCCCACCCCTTCCCTACTCACTCCTACCTCCTCCTACTTCTGACCGCATGCCTACTGGGAACTGGGAGAGAGTAAAAATGTGGACTGTCTGGCAGGGAGCAAATCACGGACCGACTGTGGGTCCCCAAGAATCGGATTGGGAGACACTGATTTAGGATATCATACAAAGCATAATGCAAGACGCAGCCGCTTACAGTCGCAGAGCCCGGCCTAATGAGGCAATGCCAGTCAACCCATTAGGTAAGGATACACCAGCAGCACCACACCAGAGTGCAGAATCAGAGGAAATGAAATTGGGGTGTGAAGCTTGCCTACGGCACCATGTAGCCTACGAATGAGGAGGTCAGCTGCCTTCTTGATATTAATGTTAAGTATTGTGTCGGTATGATATATTACACGTATTTATTTATTGAGCAGAGGCTTTTATCTAAGGTGACGTACAATTGAGAAAGCAGGGTCAACCAGTCCCTGGAGCAATTGAGCTTAAGGACCTTGCTCAAGGGTCCAAGGGTGACATCACTCCAATGGACCAATGGGTTTGATCTGGCGGCGCACTGATCTCGGCGTCCTGACCCAAAGAGCCATACACCCTCTTAGGGAAGCCGATGGGAAAGGGAGCGGATCCCTCACATTACCTCATGTGAACTGGCGACGGTGACTTACTCAGGGACGACATATGCGAGCGTGACGAGCTCACACACACACACACACACACACATACAGACACACAGACACATGCAGCCAGAATCAGTCATTACTGCATGAGGTGTCAGCATTACCTGCTGGGACGCCGTGCCACCCACTGGCTAATTAGAGATTCCAAAACAGGATGAATATCGAGGTCCTTTAGGCAGTGATACACAATCCCTCTGCATCATCTGCCGTGCTGTGGCCACAAATTATAGTCATGCAGTAGTTTGGTTACCGTCCTCCTGGCACTTCCCAGTATCTATGCGTCCGCTTTGATGCATTTTGGAGGCTCTGAATAGGAAGCCACGCAAAACTCAGGATAAACAGCTGAAAGATGGATAGACTGATGGAAGAGAATATATCGAAATGAAACATTCTCTTGATATTTAGCGACTTTGCTAACCTTTATGCTTGCTGTTCTCCGGAAGGCTTCCAGTTGCACCAGAAGATTGTTACAGGGCAAGCTTTGCATTTCTTTCAACTCAAACTGAATATGAGGCTACACTGTTCCTTAGGTGGGACCCTTTCTTTGCAACAAATATTTCTGTATGTTATACCTAATATACTGCAAAAGTCCTCTCTGCATTCATAGAAAATAATAGACTCATTACTTTAAAATTTAGGTTATACAGTAAAAGGCATTTAAAATGCAATAAACACAAGGTCAGCACATAATTCCTTAGTACTATATCCATACCTTTACCCTGTTAACTGAGTGTAATAGGACGTTCTTTCCATTATTTCTTATGGGTAAAATTATAATTTGTTAGAGGTCTAGCTAAGAAAACCCCAATTAATCTCCCAGTCCTAAAAATACAAATTTCAGCACGATAAAGAACACTTTATACACCAATTACCTCATTAACGAACATTTAATGAGCCAATAAATATGGATTTGTGCATTTTTATGCAGTACCACACTAATCTCTATGGATATTTAACACTCACTTGTATGTTAAAAAAAATGAAATCTAATAGCATATTTTACAGCTATGCTGCTAGCTGGCTTCTCATCCAAGCTTTCAGATTTCAGATCGTCCTCTGGCATCCTTCCGCAGAGTGCTGTTGGCGCTCACTCTGCCGGGACACCTTCGTTTGAATACCCTGTGTGGGTATAAATATATGTATATGGGCTGATTAAGGTGGCAATTTGACTACTAGCACACAGGTGTATTCTTGGAGAACACAGGCAGTCCTGCTACAGAGCATGTTCGTTCTGTGATAGGTGACGTGCAGCAAATACTCCTGACTCTCGGCTTTTCATATATACGAAATGGTAGATAAACATCCTAGCAATCCAAGCTGAATGTACAGTCCCAGAAGCCCCCGGTCTCCGCTGTTTGCCAGAGTGCCGCAGAGCTCCCCCCCCGTGCTCCACATCTTGTCTCATGACATCTTATGCCTTCTAGTACTTTATTCCTCCCGTCTTTTCACAGAGACACCTGTCACTCTATACGGGAGCCTTCCACTGAAATACGGAGGACTGAATGACAAGCAGTGGGAAGAAACCAGCCACAACAATGGGTCCACTTCAAAGACCTACTCCCCCGGGTGGTCTTTCCGCCTGGACAGCTCTCAGCAGGAGAAAAGCACACATTGTTTTTTGACTCTCTTACTGATTTTTATGCCACATTGCTCACATTGGGACGTTCATAAAATTTTTATGTTCCAACCTGGTATTTGGGGCCAGGGTAAGATAATAAACACTTGGATTCCTCGCTTACTTAATGGGCACCCAGGACAACAGAGCAGTCGTAAACATAATTAAGTTTATGTTAAGTAGGCTATGACCAATTAGCTACCCTAACACGAAAGGCAAAGAGGATAGAAGATCAGCACAGGTGACGTTAAAATCAGAGGTGGAAAGTTCAGGTCCAGAAATGACAAATTCCAGACCAAGATTTTGTTTCAACAACCAGTTGAATACTCTGTGACTGTGACTCTTTATACTCAACTGGTTAGCAGAAACAAAATCTTAGTCTGGATTTGTACTTTCTAGACCTGCACTTAATTTCCACCTCTAGTTAAAATGCTTTGAGTACTTTGCTTCTTATTTGATGCCACAGATAGACGCATCCGTGCATCTTTATGACATGGCTACTAAATCACAGAATCCAGACCGAGGTGCCAAACGACCTTGATCATGAGGGCGTGCTCCGCCGTTCGTCATTTTAGATATTGAGAGGGCCACTCAGGAATACACCACACGCATTTCACCACCAACATAACCAATTACATTTACAAATTCAGAGCCATTTAACGATTTGGTGTCAGAGAGTAACAGTAAGAAAAAGGCCTAGTTAAAATTAATTGATCTAGCGAGTGTTTGTGGCAGCACAATGAGGGCTGTCTAAAAAGGGGCTCCCTACCTCCAGCCCCCGGCCCCTCGTACTTCTGACCCCCCGACAAAGATTTCCCAGGAGGCGTGAGTTCGGAGAGCCGTACAGGGCATGCTCAGACTTCACAACACAGGCAGATGTGCAAATCAATGTGGGGGTGGTGGATAAGAAGCGTGTAACGGGACCTGGGAGCGAGACGTCTGTCTGGGGGGAGAAGATTTTCACAGCGCTCCCTGCAGTCTAGCCTGATCACACCCCCCCCCACCTCTGCCTCATGCCCCGATTCATAGCAAGACCTTTATGCTTCACCAAACAATGCAAAAAAATGCAGAAGCTCTCATTCATTTATACGCTTTTGTAACGTTTTAAAAATTACACGATTAACAATGTTTTTCACAAGCTTGTACTTGTATTGCTGCACAACAGTTAATACTCTCAGATAAATTATTCTCCTACAATTTATACGTAGATTCATGCAGTTAAAAACAAATTGGCATAATTTACAGTTACATTACCTAGAATGAGTAGCATTATGGTCTATATGATAAGAAAAAGCAAAAGTAGTTACCTTTACAAAAATAACAGGGAACGGGCAAACACTGTAAGGAGAACCTAGTAAGAAAAGGAAAGAAAAATATGACTTAATGTGCTGGAATTTTGGTCGCATGGATGGAGCAGCAGACGTTGATCTGGTGACAGAACCGAGTGCCGCACGCCCCATGTCCTGAGGACAAAAGGCGCAATGAGAGCTGTGACCTTTGACCTCCAGCTCAGCAGAGCTGTCAGGCTCAGACAGTGAGAGCGTGACCGCCCCTAGGGTGGCCCAGGTGGCATGCGCCAGCGGTGCTGTGCCATCATAAAGAGGCTGGAATATTTTCGTGCCAAAGAACCCAGACCTTTCCAACTGACTGCAGAACCTTCTCCCTGAATTCCTGTTTTTTGCTTATTTTTTTTTTTTACATTTTCACTTTAAAACAAAAGACACGCACCCTACAAGCTTGGCTTGTGTCTGGATGCCATTGTGGGAACTCTATTTATCCGTCACTATCTGACTCAACGTTAATGCCTAGTGAATAATAAGTGTATTTTGTGAAGATGTTTAACCTTTATTAATTGTGTGTTAGAAGATCAATATTGTAAAAAAAAAAATAGATGCATTATAAATTATACATTTCATTTATTAAACATGTTGTATAGCCCTTCGAATACCAGGATGTATTAAGTCTGATTGAGAATCTAACTCCTAAAAAACGTTTATTATTTTCTTTAAAAAATAGAAATACTTTGTCTTTTTGATAATATGCATGAACTAGAATAATTAAATCCAATTTAAACTATGTGTTTTAGGTTATAATTGAATTAGTCATGCTTAACCACATACAATTGGCATAAAACGATTCATATTAAATTCATATTTTTCATCATATAGCCTGCAACGATTTTTTGCGATACGCCTCTAAATGAGGACTCAGTTTCCATTACGCTTCCAGTTTGGCTGAATGGATGAAATCAAATCGTATGTCAGTGACACTGCTTGTCAGTATACTGAATGGTAAATGAATTCTTTAAAGTTTTGGCTAGCCAGAGTGAAACATTTCTCTTGTTGGAGAGATGCTGCTGACAGGATGAAACAGTGCCGCTCGACTGCACCCCAGCCAGGCGGAGGACTGGACTTCTCATGGATTTGGCCCTGCATCAGCTACTGTACATCTCAGACCCTGATCTTTCAAGAAGATCCTGCTTTTTGTTATTAGTAAGCAATTGACTGCTACTGTATGAATTCTCTGATGCTGATTTCTGATAAATACATTAAGTATTTGAGCTAGCTGTGCTTTAGAGCTTACTGCTCAAAACAACATTAATATACCATCAATGAAAAGTACATCTACCTACAGCTGGGTTACAATTGGCAGACCCTTGAGGGTACAGCCCCAGTGACAAGTAATGATACCAAAGATACAAATTGGTGCTTTTTTGTCTTTTGGTACTTTGTCTTGTGCAAGATTACTAGAAACCATCCAACTTAAGGGCATAATTAAAAAAAATGTAGATTTTAAAAAGGGAATATTCCATACACAGCATAGAAAACACATGTCATAGGAGTGGAAAGAGAAGCCACTCATTAAATAATTATTATAAGGAAAAATCTCTGCATTTTTTTTTTTTTTTTTGCATTTTACAAACTATTTTTACGAATCACTGGTGGGTACTTTTAATCAATCATTCACACATTAGATCTTTACTGCCCCCTGGTGTTCATAAATAATATGCAATTGAAACGACTGCTGGTGGATGTGCTCAAGGGCTGTACTCAGGAAAGCTATGTGGTTAAAAATAAGCAGGTGTATCTGTTCTTAAGTAGCCAAGTGTCCAAAACAGCGAAGATTCCGACCTCAGTATCAGCCTGCTGTTAAAAAATAAACATACTATCAAAGCTTCAAGCTAGAAAAGTTTTTGATAAAAGCCAAAGCTAAGCAAATGAGTGACTTGCTAATCGTTTAGCTAATTACCTAAAGTACTGCAGTATGATTACAAGTGACTTTCTCATGCAAATAATAATGCAAATTCAACAAAAGAGCTTAAAAAGGTTAGATGTGTGTAAATTGAGAACAACGTAGTCCTCATGGGACTGATCACGCTCAAAAACAATTTTTATTTTTATTTATAATGAAACTAACGCATGAGTTTGTTAATTATCTACATATGTCCCCTTGTCAGCTTTTATGTACCACAGGTGGCTAATTCACCCCACCTTCTCCTCCAAGAGAATCCTATGGCTGCAGCTCGATGCACACAGAATACAGACAGGATCAAGATGTCTGGTCACTTCTTTTCGGCTAAGGATCAGAAAAGCTGGGAAGCGCGAGTCGCCGTAATGAGCTACAGTGTTTTGAAAGTGGTCTGACTGTCGGTGTCAGATGTGGTGACTCCCACATCTCAGAAACAGCCACCATTTTGGGATTTTCACACACTACGGTGCCTAGAGATTACAGATGATGGTGCAATACAAAAAAAAAAACCCTTCAGTCAGCAGAAGTTCTGTGGGCTTGACGACCTTGTCGATGAAAGAGGACAGAGGAGAATGTCCACAATCCTCATAGAAAGGCCACACGTGCAACATTAACAGCTCATACCGTTAGGGTACAGAATGGCTGCCATCAAAGTGGATATGGAGACAAAAATTTGTCCTATCTGGTACCTAAATTAAGTGTGTGTATGGGTGGGTTATGTGATTAAAACCCTAAAATGTGATAAAAACCTGTTATCTTGACATTGTGGGGACACAAGGGGAAACTCGGTTTTATAAAAATCTGCGAAAGTAATAAAAAAAAACTAAAATTGCCAAAAAATGCCAAAAGTCTTGTATTTTGTTAGGTTACTTATGGTTAAGGTTAGGGCTGGGTAGCGGTTAAGGGTGTCAGTATTGTGATTAGGGTTTTCCCATAGAAATGAATGGACAGTCTCCAAAAGGATATAAATACAACATGCATATATGTGTGAGAAATTATTCTTTGTGTCATTCATCCATTACAAGAAATTCAATTATTTAACAATGATTTCCATCCATTTTCTGTGACCTAAGGTCATTTGTTGGGGGGGGGGAGAGAGCAGGGAAGGCAGGGAACAACCCAGAATGGGGCACTAACCCATCACAAGACACACACGACATCCACACCTACGGGCAACATGGGGAACCACAGTACGCATTGGAAACCCGCAACGACGCTGTCATGTCCTTGTCTAGGGTCAGGGCAAATGACAAAAGGGCAAAGCAACAAAAACGCCAAAATATCCCACAAGTATTTTTTTCCCTTCAATTATTTATTCACCTGAAGAATACATTTACAAAGCGAAAGTAACCCAGACACCAAGCTAGCAATGCTGGTCATAACAATGACCGGGCGACCGTGTGCAGTATCGCATAGAGAAAAATACTGCTGTGCTCCCGGAAATCACCATCCAGCAAGCAGGGCCAACCGGAACAACCGGGACAACAGGCGGAGTCATCAATCCTCCAATCCGGTCCCGACGCGTCTGCCTGTTAGAAGACAAGAAAAGAACACACGAGAAAAGGGCCCACAGCATCCCCAATATCGTCCCAAACCCTGAAGGACGTAACAGACACAGGGAGAGCATGCAAACTCTACACACGTGGAGCCATGGCTGAAACTATAGTCCCGGTGGTGTAAGGCATCAGTGCCAACCACTGCATCACCCTTAACAATGCTTCCTAATGTATAATATGTCATTTATCAATCAAAAAGCGTTTTATTAGTTTTCCCAGGAATGCAAATTTCCTGCAGATTACATACACAATATGCACAATGTATCACCCTTGTTCCATGTGAGTTATGGTTATTTTTTTTGTGTTGTGTTGCGCTAACATGCCTGCAAATTAATGCAAACGACATCATCATGTGGGTCATAATGTACTGTCTGTCTGTTTGAAATAAATTTTGAACTAATAAAAATTTTGAATTGTATTTGAAAGCTGGTTATAACAGAGCTCTTATTATGAGGTGATCAAAGCTTAATTTATATCTATCATACAACGCAATCGTTTCCATGTGTCATACAGAGAGTGAACTCAAGGGGGCAGCATTTGCATTTGCGTGGAGTTTAGAACAGCTGTCTCGTTGGGTTTTTTTTTTTTTTTACATTGTCACAATTTATTCGTTGCTACTCATGATACTGGTCAGATAACAGTCACCTGCCTTAGAGGTGTTCAGGTG
>JAABNX020000047.1:14744812-14763181 GCA_015163995.2 Mormyrus lacerda | reverse complement strand
GGAGGACAACTATGTTTTACATTTAATTCAAGTATACACAGTGTGGCTGCTCCGAACTCACCCGTCCTAATACCGTGTCTCGTTGGGTTTTTAATAACACACTGCAAAGGCCCAGTAATGAGTACCAACAACATCATAAAGATCCAGAGGACTTTGTAAAGTGCTCAGAAGTACTGCCTGCTTTCCATGCTAGATTAACAGACTTAAACCACACAGACCACCACTTCAGCTCCAAAAATGTAACATTTAAAAGGACTTGATTAAGTTCATCACTTGAGTGCATAAGTGATTTTGATAATGCCCTCGATGGAGTATGAGGGCTCACCAATCCCGGCAGTCGCTGCACCATTTCAGCGTCTTCTTTCCCAAACCCAGGTTTTCTCCTCAAGCTCGGCAAAGATAAGATACAGGTGGTATCGCCGTTGGCACGCCCGAGCAGATGCCTCATACCTCTGATTCACGGAGTCCTGCGCTTCCCAGGAAATGCCCACCTCCGCGCTACGGGCCCTTAGCATCACGGCATTGATATTTGGCTGAAGTTGCAGTGCACGCCGTGTTTTATTAACCACTCGCGCATAACATACTCAGAAACCCAAACGCTACGTCCCAAAAACGGCTCAGCGTCTGGAAAGCAGCGGGAGGTTTTTCATGCAACATTTTGCTTTAGGCTTTACCGACTTTACAGTTTTACTGCAGTGGTT
The DNA here is from genome assembly GCA_015163995.2 of Mormyrus lacerda. NCBI lineage: Eukaryota > Metazoa > Chordata > Actinopteri > Osteoglossiformes > Mormyridae > Mormyrus > Mormyrus lacerda. The sequence goes on along the minus strand of JAABNX020000047.1, from coordinate 14,762,480 downwards.
TGTAATGAGCATGGTCAAAAAATGACAGTGCTAAAAACTGGGTTTGAAGGAGTGTAAACCTTTATGGAGACCCAATACGATATCTGTGCAGTCACCCACAGGGCTTGATATTCTATATTTTTATGCTATACTCATTTCAGATACTTTCTACTTTATACAGAAAATTCACATTTTCCCTTTTTCTCTGTGGAACAGAAAGACTTGTAAAATCAAAACTTGCCTAAACATGAAAACTTGCCCAAGCCAGACATCAAGCAGAGTAAAACTTTTTCTGGCTTGAACTCACAACCCTTGAGTCTGTTTATAGCCCTGTCCACAACCCCAATATATAAAAGAGGGAGATATATCGGTGTTTGCTAAATGCAAATAAAGAAGGTGTGGAAATATTGCAATCATTTGTGTGAATATTACCTTCGCTGGTAGAGAATATGCCCTTTTGCTATTGTTTGTTTAATACTTTGTAGATAGGCCGGGCCGGCTTTGTTTGCTGGAATTTGCCCAGGCACCCAAAGTTAATACCTCTTCTGTACTTCAAGAGGATGCCAAGAGGCCTAAAATGTCAGGAGAGGGAGAGTGAGTAGAGAATCCATGCTTTTCTCATTTACGTGCTGCATGTGGCAGGAGCCGAACCTGGAAGAGGTCTGTCGGCGGGCGTGGAAGAAAAGCCCGGGATCTCACCGCTGCTCTGGATTCTCCCATTTGGTTTCCCTTGACGACAAGGAGGTTCTTTTATGGGATTTTTTTTCCTCCTCCACCGGTGTGTTCTGTGCCGCTTAGGCTTGTAAACTAAAATGTCACGAGTCGTGCGGCGGATGAAATAAGCTTTTCGGGCCCTGTGCCCTGCGGATCATCCCAGGAGGGTAACCTTCCGTGAGTCAGGCCGTTTTTCCATAATACCCGTTACCTGGAAAACATTAAGGTTCCTGTGATGCAGCTGCAGGATATGTGTGCATTTGGAGGGATGCACTCATATCTCATATCTGTTTTTCATAGATCCTTCATCTCTAAGGAGAAAACACTATGTATACATGAATCTCTTGACATGATTAACACTCTAAGAAATTAGAGTACCATTTTGTACCTTTGCTTGTCACTGGGGCTGTACCCTTGAGGGTCCGCTAATTATACACTAGCTGAGGGTACAATAGACCGACCCTTAGGGGTACAGCCCCACCTGCAAGCCGAAGTACAAAATGGTACCCTTTTTTTCTGATAAATAGGCAATAATATTAATTCTTCGTTTCTTTCCTATAAGAAAGCTTTTTACATGCCGTTTGCATTCAGCTACTTAACGAGTCCCAAGAGGGGCTCTGACTTCATGACCAGTAAAGAAGCAACGACCATCCATCTACCTTCACTACACATCCAGTAAAGGTTCACAGCATGCCTGCAGGCCAATGCAGGAAGCACAGGTCACAAAGCAGGGCAGCTCCTGGATGGGATGTCAGTCCATAGCAGGGGACACACACAATGGGGAATTTTGGGACAGCAATTATCCTAACTGCATGTTTCAGGACTGTGGGAGTACCAGGAGGCCGCCACAATGAAATGCCCAGAGAACATACTAACCTCACACCATCAGAGGGGACTCGGAATTCAGTCCTACACCCCTGGAGGTGTCGGCCATGAAATTGCCCCCGTGGTAAAACCACGGACTGAAAATCTTTGGCAAACTTAGACCAGATCCTTAGGTAAAGTGTAACATTCAATTGGCCCAAACAAAATTTGGCAGGGTTTGCTTTGATTTCTGGCCTGGATTCTAGACATAAACTCCGCGATTATCTTTGTCATTCGTAACAAGCAAACGTCATTAAGGCTGTGTCCCGGCTCTCACACGACCCAGACCGGCACTGCGCTTACCGTGTGAAACTGGACCGCTCTCCTTTGCCAGCGGGAGCGTCCGTGGGCAGAGCCAAAACAAATGTCCAGTCTCATTCTGATTCCTCCCACGCCGAAGTTTGACCGCAATCCTGCATTGTTACCGCCCTGCACAATGGATGACAGGGTTTGTATGACTTTGCTGACCTGCCTATGTCACTGTGGTTTTTTCCTTTCGTTGTTTCTTTTTCTCCAAAAAGAAAAGCCTTCTTTGGTTGACATATCTAGGACAGAAAGGGGTGTTAGGACAAGAACACAGGCTTGCTAAAAGTCCCAGAAACCTATTTTTACTTTAATGAGTGTTTTTGTATATGCTAGTGGCTCCGAGTCTCTCGTCCAATATTTCCTTTTTATTGTACAATTGCATAATTGAAAACAAAATGATCCTTTCTCTCAAATCTATTGTTTCACATCTGTTGAACCTTCCCCTCTCCCAGCCTTCCTTCCAAATTACTGAACGCTGTCTTGTTCTGCTGTGATGTGGAAAAGATCCCTGATGGAATATTATGTCTGATGGAAGATTATGTCTTCCTGTTGATTGTTTTTCACTTTCCATAAGTGCCCAACATTCATTTTATTACATCAGTGCTAAACCCCCCCAGAAAAGCCATAATTAAAAGACTTACTTCACATCCATTATTAATCCTTATAAATTTCATATCACTCAACTGGTCTGTAAGAGAAGGATTTTTCTTTCAAAATTTAATGAAACCATTTCGCTATGGAATGTCTCCATGTTTTGACAACAGAGGCCTCACTGTTAAGGTCTTTGTGGCAGAGGAGGAAAAATATTAGCCTTTCAGAAATGGATGATTTCCTCGTAGAGACTGCAGTAAATGCTCAGTGTTTTAATGTCCTACTTAATGAAGCACCTTCGTTGCTAGTTTCACCAAACCCAAAGTCAAGCTACTCACATATGTGGATCCTCCCCCCCCCCCCAAACGGTCAGGGGGGGACCAAGGCAGCCTACATCTGAAACACCGATGCCCCATTAACAGACATGCCCCAAACATGGGTGGTAGGTTTAAGTTCCGACCTAACAGCACGCTGCCTTTCAGCAGGTAATTACCGCGGTGCACCAAACTGACACTGGGCCATAAACAATCCCTCTGCACCGTTTTAAAGTCTGGGCTGACATCATTGTGGAGGCTCAGTGGGTAGCTTTGGTGGCCTAACCCCTCCTCACCCCCCCTCACCCCAGGCTTGTGGGTTCACTAGATGGGCCCCAGGATCACAGTCACCTGACCTCAGATACATGCTCTTTGAAGATGAACACAAAGTACATTTACTATTGTATTTCCTATAGCTTTTAATCCATCTTAATCAAATCTGCATTATTAATGATCATGGATACTGGATTTCTATTCTACTATTTTATAAGCTTTGAATTTTCGTATGATTTTGTATTTAATTTATGCTTGTTCATTTTATTCCTGGAAAGCACTTTGAGTGACCTTCTCTTGCCTTTCTTTGACATTTCTACTGTCAGGTTTTAAATCTCATCTACGAAATCCACATCACTAAATACTGTAATCCATACACAGATATTTTGCCAATATTAAAATGCTACGTAGCGTCATTGGCATGTGCACCGAGTTGTAGTCGCATCATATTTGCTAGCAGAGAATCATTTTGTGACTAAAGGCAGATGTCTTTAAGTCCCGATGAAATGATGCCACAACGATCAAAGATTAGACTTCTGAGCATCATCTCTGCTGGACTTCAAGCACAAGCGGATGAGCTACGCCTGGCTCGTTCAGGGCAGAGGTTACCTCTTGTGCCAGATATTCTTAGGGTTACTTTGCAAAGACCGTCCAGGGAATTTTTAATGCTAGAATATGTATATGAATTGTACTTTAGGTGATCGTACAAAGCTTATCTACAGCCACATTTTACATTTAGTAAATGCTTTCCCTAACGATGAATTTCACTCATAGGAAGAGACGACACATATAATCAAGAGTTGAAGATAAAGTAGTAAAATACAGTATAAAAAATTACTACTCAGCTGTTGCCAGATACCATTTAGTGAGTCTTTTAAACACACGTGTGGCGAAAGATGGACGATGACATGTACAGACACACATATACCCCGGATTTGAACTGGGCTGGGACAGCAGTCTTACGGATGAAGTTATTAGCTTAGCTTGCAAAAAGCCGAACGGCTCCTAAACAATGTTCTGAAACCAGCCTCTGTGGAGCTGTAGTCTCACTTTAGATGATGGATGAGCTGAGTGGTGGCTTATGGGGGAGAGCCCCAGGGCAGGACAAAGAGCAGGAGAGCAAAGTTTAAATGCTGGGGGGGGGGGGGTCAATAATTATTAAACAACAGCGGTCTAGTTTCAAAAAAATAAATCTATGGAACTGCACTCCTTTCAAACAAATGAAACCCACATACACATAAAGCCTCACACTCCCGCTGCTTCATGCCCACCATCCCACATGCCCTCCTACCCACCCAGATAACCCTTTAAATAATCCTACTATGGTATTTAACTGAACGACACCCAGCTGGGTTTCATTAACTAGGTGACTTGTAAGCCCACACTTCTGATCGCATTCAATCCAGTGGAAGGGATCACCCAAAATCCAGCCCTAGACTGTCACTATCGCCAGCTCTCAGGAATTATTTGTGTCTGAATTAAGTTTGCTTGACATACTATCCAGGCAGGGAGCAATAGCAGCTGGTGCAATAAAGATTGAGAGTGAAAAAGGTCTTAATTTAACAGTGACAAAGAAAAATGTAGGAAAACCAAAAGGAACATTGGTAACACTTTACTTGATGGAGCACAGATACTTAATAATAATTCAGTTACTACTGCAGTACAAATCATGAACAAATTTAGCCGCTACTTGAACAAAAGATGTGTCACGATTCATTAATGATGAACAAACATGAGATCAGTATTTCACTTGTGTTGTTTAATACTTGTTCTTTGGGTAGTTCCTTAAGTATTCAAAGAGGGTTACAGAATTAACAGTAATAAATGCAGTAACTGCATGGGATAAAACATGCAGCACAATTCAATGATGATGAATTAACATGAGATCATTGTGCAACTATGATTTAGTTTGTGATTAATTGATACATAAGTTAGAGTATAATATTACTTATTATTACTTGTGCCCCGTCAAGTAAAGTGTTACTGGAACATTTTATTCTCATGGCTTGTTGGAGCTTAGTTCCATGATAAAGTTCAGCTTTGTATTATGCCCTCACTTCTAAGGACCATATAAGTACTGCCCTGGTCTGGGTCTGGGTTCTATAATTATCGTCTGAGTCTCAATTTTGGCCCATGGGTGTTGGATGTAAACAGTATTATCAGATAAGGTCATTAAGACTGGTGTGAGCACCACAATCTGGAGCTGGTATGAGTAAAAACAAATGCAGTTAAAAAATTCCCTCTCGATGCATTTTGAGACGTTATGATCTTCAATATTTTCCGGAAAAGGGAAACTGTAAGGGGATTTTCAAATGTCTGCACACCATCAAAGAAAATAATCGGATGACTATCTTTTGCTTTGCAAATAAAGAGGGACTCCGAGAGCAGCGCACAAAAAGACGCGTCAAAGCGACGCCAAAATGCACACACACAGTATTCTGATTGTAGGAAGCAAATGTCAACATCAAGCAAAGCGACATCCTGGACATTTAGGGCATTCTTATTTACAAAAAAGAAAGGACAAGACCAGGAAAAAGAGGATGCAATGTTCATCCATTCCTTTTCTGCATGCTATTCAGGGTAGCAGGGGTCCTGAGCCTATCCTAGAGGGGTGCCGGCTCATTGCAGGGCACAGGATTTAATGTCACCCTACAAATTAAGAAACACGATTTCACAAAATGTAAACAAATTATGCATGTTTTTATATGAAACTTTTACAATTTCAGTTTTCTTCTGTCAGAGTTACGTACACAGTCAGTAATTCTGTATCACTTTTTTAACATTTCTGTAAATTACCCTATTTTCTGTCTGCCTCTCCTATCACGCTCATAAGAAAATGTTTACATCCACACTTAAACCATATTTTAATAAAGAATGTGAAGTTAAAACACTGCCACGTGGTCTCAAGGAGAGGAAGTGAGCCTGCCACACAACAGTGTGTGATGAGGTGGTTGACCAGTTTCAAAACTAGAACCCAGTGGATGGAAGGACTTAAGAACCACAGCAGCAAACCAATCAGAATCACTGATCATGGCAACACAGTCGAAGCGAGGCAGGATCTGGCTACGTTTCTGCGACTGTGGTTAATGCGAGACAGGCCTCTTGTGCAAGTCAACTACAGGTGAAGGAGTGTTCCACTAAATTAGTGTTATTGGTGTGTGGCCAGCAGCCGTACAACCCTGTCATGGCTGCTCGCCAAACATCTGAAGCTGAGATGGGATTGTTTAATACTTGAATTGCAGGAAAACTCTTGCAAGCCATGTAAGTGAACCAGTATAGCGAAGTAGACAATGGGATAGAAAGGGTTCTGATTGGCAAGCGAAGGTTCTAATTGGCAAGTAATGGTTCTGATTGGCAAGGTAAGGTTCTGACTGGCAAGTTACATCAGGGTGCTGATTGGCAAATGATCCAGGCAAAGTGTCTTGGAAACATTCGGTTTAAAAATGGTAGTTCATGACATGCAGTTTTGTTGACATGTGGTCTCTCTGCCGTTTATCCCGTTAAGTGTCTGTCTGTCCCCGGTTGGTGATCTTGCGCCCACAGTTTCTCTTTGCTGATGCCATTTGTCGATGTTTGACATATGACTCATGAATCGTGAGATTGTTCTTCTTGACACATTGATTAATTGCTGCTTTTGACATCCCACCATGTTTTTTGCCAGATGAGACAAACTGATAATTGTCATTCATCCAAAGATTGCTCACTTTTGTAGATGTAATTCTGATGTAGTTACTTCAAAGTTAAAGTCCTCTTTTAGGTAATATTTCTGTGACTGTGTTGAGCAGTGCGTCAGTGTGATGTAGCTGCGCAGGCTTATGGTTTCAACAGGATCTCCCATGGCGTAACACTGCCGCCTAGTTCCGGGCTGCCATTCATTCCATAATCATTTCTCTGATGAAAAACAAAAGCCACATATGGTACTGATCAGAGTCCCATAGGATCCAACAATGCCCCTGGACCGTGTCAACCCCGGGGAAGCCACATCGTCGCTTGCCGCTGGAACCCCCCACCTCCCCCCCCATGCTAAGGTAAGCTAGCCATTAACGGAACGGAAATCACGAATGCACTGATTTTAGCATTAACTCAGTGCAATCCCCTCTGCTTGTGGCAATCTTTTAAAAATACATTCTTAACAGTGGGGCCCTGCAGAAAAAAAGTGGATAATACTGTCTGTGATCACAGACAGTGGTTTCGCCATAAGCGCAAATAAGCAGCAGGCCGCCTGCTTGTTAGGCCGCGAGCTCCGCTATTTCCCAGACTCCTCTGTGACCTGACCCCTAAGCTAGCCGTGATTAGGTCATATGAGAAACATTAGCGTTTGCCTTTTCCCACAAACCCGGCACCTGGAGCGGGCTTTTCAAAGTGAGCTGTGTGTGTCCTTTCATTGCACCTCATTAGCCCCCGTAGCCAGGATGAAAGAGCCACGCTGAACTCAAGGAAACAGCGGAAAAAAAAAAAAAAAAAAATGCACTCAGAACGTTTCGCTTTTGTTTTTTTTGTACACAACCGTGTTTCATCCCTGCAGCTCAGTGTATACTGTAAATGTTGTTTAACCCTCATAAAAAAGCTAGACTTTTGATCATTACCGTCGTATAAACTCTATTTATAATATTTAATGTACAGTTTCTGATGCATAGTTGTGTAATCCTAACTTAATTCATCCAACCTAGAAAGGGTAGTATATTATTGCCTAAATGGTAAGAAAAATATAAACGTTTTACAACAAATATTGACTAGTAAGATTCTCTCATTGGGACTTGCCATTGTTTCTTTGCAATTGAGATTTATCGAAATAATAAAATTAAAAATTTGCAATCAAAAAATAAAAGCTATGAAACAGATGATTTGACTGTGGCACACATTCACTGGCAAAATATGTGGGTCTATTAAGTTTGTGGTGAGACATGAGAAACCGGAGGCAGTGTGGCCCTGCCTGACAGTGTTACAGCCAGCAGAAAATGTGCTGTAATCCTAACCGCTCTGCCCCAGAGTCAGGTTACGTCACACAGTTGGAAAACCATTAATTCAATTTATAGGTGCCCAGCAGCTGGGTGTCAGCCTCAGTCCTGGAGGGTATCTGAGTTCGCTCATGTTAATTCACATGCACTCATAATTAATTAATTAGCTGTCAAATGCACCATGATGGTACTGATCTTATTATTTGTGACCTCCCTCTTTATGGAGTTCTTTGTAGTGATAAAGTATCTTAAATACCTGATGTTTGTTTGATTGTTTGTTTATTCATTAATGGAAATGATGACATTAAATGCTAATTTATATTATTCTATGAGTCATACACTTAAATCCAAGGTAACACATTTTATTTGTATAGCAGAGTATGATTTCTTGTTTTAAATTTTTTTACCAGTATTTTCCTTAGTAGATGAAATATCTAAATCAATATTTTCTAATAGCTGAAGCCAGGGATTGCATGTTTGGGACACGTCACTCAATAACTACCAAAATGCACTATTTAGGGTAATAAAAATATGTTAAGAATTAACCAGTGTTTTGAATATGTAATTATTTGAAAAGGACGGGTTACAAATGTCATTAATTTCAGCACAAATCGTTCAGCAGGACTGACAGTTTGGCTAATGTTTGTTTGTAGGCTCGAGGCTCTCTGTGGTTCGGCATTGCATAAGCAGTTATGGAAAATGGATGTTTAGATGGATGTGTGGTCGGATTTCTTAAGCCAGTCTAAACAGATTTAAAAATATACATTGGCTCAAAGAGAGTTTGCAGATTGTAGACCAAGCGTCCTGCTAGAAGGCTGGACATGAGTCACACTGACCAATCACCCGCAGTGAGGAACAGGGATAAATACAATGACTGTTGCACTGTCTCCTTTACCTGTGGTGCGGAGGATAGTAACTCAAATTAACCCATTAAACAATGACTGTGTATTAGATGAAAGACCTAAATCTAATGTCATATTACGATACTATGATGCCAAGAGAAACATTAACTGATAACATAATCTGAAAACACTAGACAGCAAAGATTTTTTACAGAATAACTATGTACTCTGATTTAAAAAATGCACTCGGAATTTTGCTATCACACATAAATTATATACTGATATCCATAGTATGCAATTCCATATTAAGAATTTGTATGTATATTAAAGTTTAATACTGGAAAAAATATTTTATTTCTATTTGGGAACCTGTATAATATGGAGCAGATTTCGTGCCACCTTGAAATGAAAACACAAGTTTGGCATGCAGGAGAAAAGAATCCACGCTACGTATTGTTTTACAGGTAGTTTTGTTTTGTTTTACAGTGTGCAGCATGCAGAAGCCGTGCCGTGTGGAAATGCAGTGCACAAGAGGCGTTTGCTTTTCAGTTAGTGGCGTGAAGAGAATGTGACACAATGAAAAGCAAAACCATTTCACTGATTTGCATCTTGCTCAACTGCCATCCAGAAAAATAAGTGGAAGGATTACGACCAATTCAACAATGAAACTGTGCAACATCACGCCGAAATACAACTGCCATCTTTGCCGTACTGCTTCGGCTCATACCTGCTGCAATTGTGCGACCTGGAAAAGTAGTCACTGTCCAATCACAGCTCTCTAGCAAGCAAGGGGTGTGGTCTGGGAAAATGGTTGTGTCAATTACAGTATGGAAGGACCATGCAGTTTGCAGTATGCATTAGCATCCTTTACTGGCATCAAAGCAATAAGCCAACTTCACCAAAGATATCTTTGCCTGCTAAGCAAATGATGTAAAATGATGCAATAAACTGTAACCCTTAGTAACCACTCTGAATTATAGCTTTATATTTAAACAACTGTGCTTTCTGTTACAATAATAACGTCACTTGCATAGATCCAAGATGTAAATGAAATATAAAGTTTGCGCTAGGCATCCACATGAAGCTGAAAAATTAAAGTTTTCTTTTCTGGGCAGGATGATGCAATGAGAGTTCAGTGAGAGAAGGAGAGTGATCCTACCTCTGAAATCCATTTCACACACCACTATTAAAGCCGGAACCCAGTCTAGACACCTCGCCATCCTTTTCCCCCAAAGGCAGTAATAAGCTTTTTTTTCCCAGGGTGCCTGTGAGGAGCCTCCTGCAATCACAGCTCTGGTGTCCTTCCCTAATAACAGGTGTGGTGCCTTCGGTGTCCGAGCCTTCCGCACAGCCGTGTGACCGCTCTGGCCCAATCCACAGCAATAAGAATGATAAGAATGGTAGAATTCTAATTATAAGTCTAATTCTATAAGAAGTATAGAAATTTGTGGCAATATAGAAGTGCTGCATAAATCCCACCACCTTAGGAACAAATTCAGTGTTGTTTTCTATTACATTTATGCTCAACAGGAGTTATATAATTAGGAGGTGTGGTGCTGGCTAATGTACTTATTGATTTAAGCTGATTTAAAAAATATCCAGGTATGCAGTGTAAATGTTAAAGAGATTGAATTATGGGTGTCACAGTCTGTAGCATTGTTTATTCATGAATTCAGGTTCAAGTTTCTGATTTCTGCCTTGGCTGTGTGTTTGTGTGTGTGTGTGTGTGTGTGTTTGTGTGTGTGTTCATGTTTTGTTATGCATGATTTCTATGCTCCAGTTTCCTCCCCCTCAGGTTAAAGTCAGTCCTGACTGTCAGTAACACAGAGATCGGTTCCACCTGATCCCTGGTCAGTGTTAGCTTCTCTCCCTGGCTCACGTTAAAGTCACTGGATGCCACTGTGCCCGGGATGCCATCAGAGGGCCTGTGGGAACCACAACTGGGGACATGCTGGTTCAGAATGCCAGTCACCCTGCTGGGGCACGAGGCCCCGGGGAGGCAGGGCCGTGGGAATAGGCTGCGCCGAGCACGATGCCAGCGGATCACCGGGGGATGGGAAGTGCTCAGGACAAGTCTGCACAGCCTCTCTGCTTCCAGTGAACCTCTATGCTCTTACTGTTTGTTTATATTGCATCCACTTATTTTCTTCGGGAACATAATCCTCACGTCCCTAGTGTGAGCTCATCGAGAATGTAAAAACAGAACCATAACCTCAGAAGCTAAGGATCTCAATCATCACATGGTCCATATATTGCTAAGGAAACATAACCACATAATAATCCATCCATCTTCCAATCACTTAACCTGAGCAGGGTCACATGGTCTGCAGCCAATCCGATAGGATTGTAGCATACTCTATGGACAATTCAGAGATACCAATTAGCATAACCCATCATCAAGGTTGGGGGTTTGAGATATTGACCCGGTTCTGTGTTTGTGGAGTTTGCATGATCTCTCTGTGGGATGCAGCCTGCCTTCAGGGACACTGGTTTCCTGTACCATTAATAAATGGGCAGTTAGAGTGTTTGAGTGCCCTGAAATGGAAAGGCATACATTCTTTGGCTGAGTTTTCGAGGCTCCCAATCACCATAAGCGATTAGGAGCATTGATGAATGGATAGATGGATGGATAATTACAATGCATTCCTATTGGAAATTTGCAAGTTTGATGCAAAAACGTGCAGCACATGATTAAAATTGTCCATGTATAAGTCAGTGACCGTGGCTGTTAGACACACCTGCTTGCTAATGCAAACAGCCTGACCCTCCAAAAAGCCAATCATGTGGCTGCAACTGAATACATACAGCATGCAAACAGGGTCACGAGGTTCACTTACGGATTGGCTGAGTGTCAGAGTGTCAGAGTGGCTGATCTGAGCGATGGTGCGGCTGTTAGTGCCAGCATCACTCTTCTAGGAATTTTATGCACTATGGCAGGGGTAGCCAACCCTGACCCTGGATTGCCCCTATCCTGCAGATTCTCTATCCTATCTGATAGGTCTGAGATCAGGTGTGGCTCATCAGAGACCAGGTCAGAAGGAAAACCTGGTGGGTACCAGCACTCCAGGATCAGGGTTGCCGACCACTACGGTTTGTAGAGTTTACAGAGGCCAGTTGATGAACAAAGAAACATCCAATCAAAGGTATTTCTGTGGCTGAAACATCTTGTTGAAGAAGGAGGAGAATGGCCAGATTCAATAAAGGAAGATCACCAATGCAAAAATAGCAGCACAGTAGTATGCAGGATGACTTCATTGAAGGCACAACCCAAGATCCCTTAAAGTGAGTCTGGAAATAAAGATGGACCCTATCTGGTTCTGGCTGGCTGCACCACTGGGTTCATTCTACCCAGTCTGTATGATTGAGCTCAAGTTAAAAAGAGCGAAAATCACACCAAGGAACATTTCCCTTATCAAGATGATATTTTATATTGCACAAGCTGGGGTGGCAGCATGAAAGTGGCAGAGGCCAAGAGGCTCAACAATTTTATCAGGAAAGCGGCTTCTGTAGTGGGTGAGGAACTTAACGGCTTGGAAATGGTGGCTGAACGGAGAATATTGTTCCGACTTCAGTCCATCATGGACAATGCTGGTCACCCGCTCCACAGTGTGGTGGCTGATCAGAGAAGCACTTTTAGCTACAGGCTGACTAGCTTAGCTACAGAAGATCTTTCCTACCTATGGCCATCAGACTCGATAACTCCTCACAATGATCTCACACCCAGCCTCAAAAGCTAAAAAAACAAATAAATAAATAAACTCCATCCCGCCACACACCCATACCTTAGCCTGTGCAAGAAACCTGCTGCTATTCAGATGTGCAATATTCATCTGGTCATTTACCTGTGTAATTTACCACTTAACAGTATTTATTCTATTTATATATATTGTATTTCTGTTCTGTATATATCATGGTGTATATAGTTCAGAGTCTCTCTTTTATAATTTTATTTCAGTTCTTATACTTACATCTGATATTCTTTCTTTTTTTTCTTTTATGTTCTTGTCCTGTGTCTCTGTGTGACCGTTTAGTAGTAACATGAGCAATTTCCTCTGGGATCAATAAAGTTTTGCTGATTCTGATCAAATATCATAATCAGCTACGGAAGATCTTACATTTGAGAATGTTTGGGAGATTTAGCTGGAATTAAAGTGAAATCTCTGAAAAATCCTGCAGAGATTGATTCAGTATTTCAAGCTGTGAGATTTTATGTGAGATCTTTAACAATTACTTTACTGGAGGAGTAAAGTAAGTCCAACAGACATGAGGCAAAGTGAAGCCAAAAAAATCAAAGGTTTCCCAGAACTGTAAAGACCCCACAATTTGTTCATGTAATAGCAGAATTGTCTTCTTGACTTTAAGATCTATATCAGTCGCTCATAATTCTTTAAATAGAACATCAACAAAAAGTCTTTGCTATCATAAATGCTGACATGGGATTTCTTTCACTGTTTGTACCCTTGTTGTATTGCAGTAACAATCAATTCTTTAAATATCACCCATATATATGTTTGGTCAATTAGTGTAAAAGATATTTTAACACCATTACTATCATCAAAGATATGTGCGTGAAAATAATGTCCTTAATCTCTAAGCATTCAGATTAATTCCTCTGGGATCCTGGAGATTTCAGTATTGTCAATCTGACAATGAAAACTGTGCTTTCTTATATTGTGGGAAACACCCGAGGTCTTACTTCTCACTACTATAAACTCATTTCCCTGAGACTAAAATTTTGGGTACTGCTAGACCGATGGTGACTTACTCATTTGTTTGTGTCTCTGTTTTTATGGCAAGGTGTGTTCTTGTCACAGCTGGTAAGAATCCAGTCGAAAGGTTTACTGTGTACTCTTTTCTGTGAGTAATACTTGGTGGTGTTCCCAAAGCACTCCTGCAAGCGAACGCATCATCGCTGTGTCCAATCTTGTTCCAGTGATTTGAAAGTCACTATTAGATATATTATTATTACTTTTCTTTCTGTAAAATCCTAACCACTGATCCACTGGGTGTGGTATGATACATTTCTTACCTTTAACTAGCTGAAAAAGGTACACATTACACATTACCGAAAACACTAAAGGAAATGTAAGCAGCGTTCGTTTTACGTGATTAGATTTTGGGGTGGAGAAATCAATACATACCTTCAATGAGAAATGCATAAAAAATGAAAATAAGCAGAACTAGAGCTAAAAGTACTGGACTGGAGATTTCCTGGGGGATATAACAGGAGATTTTGGCAAGGGGGGGGTTAGATAATGATTTATTTCTTTCATTCCATTCTATGTTTTGCTTGAACATAAATGGCCGTGGATGAGGGAGTCAGCCTCTGATTCAGTGCATCGGCCATGCTGACAGAGCTAAGGCTGTCCGTCGGTACCGGAACGCTCTCTCCCTTCTTATTTTAGCTGCTGCGCTTGTGAAAGGCCTTTCGGTAACATTCTCAAACAAATTGCTCTATGGCTTATTTATACAATGGCTGCCCCTCCCCCCCCCCCAAACAGAGCAGTCACTTCAAGACCACAGAGAAACCACTTGGCGATCTGGACTCGTCAGGATGCCGCGTGCTTTACGTAGGAATATATTGCCGATTAGATTACCAGCAAGGGAGGAATGTATGCAACGTTCTGGAGGGACGACATTGAAGAACACCTTGAAACGCTTACATCGCTGCACTCTTCCTGACGGCTCACATCACATGACGCTTGTGTAACGTGACGCCCACCCCGGGCGTCAGTCTGACCTGAAAATTACACACAGGAGTGTGTGTGCCTTTCTAAATCCTCTAAGGCCTCTCGTGAAATACAATCTAGCATGCGTCGCTTTTAAATCTGTTTCGCCACACTTGGGGCGTAGTCAGTATTCATTGCACACAAAAGAGAACAGAATCATTTGTCCCAAGCCAGTGGCATGAAAAAAGACAGCTATCCTAGAGTGCTTTAGGATTGCTGTATTCATTTCATATTTCACTGGAGCATCGAAGGAGAAAGATCAGAATTATCATTGGCTGAAAAGCCCTGAAATGGATTTTCAGTCCTTGCAGCAAAGATGCACAGCGTGAGAAGAGAAACTGACACTCACATAGGCATGTGAATGCACCGTGTTACGTCTGGCCTGCTGGAGAGTAGCTCTACGTGACTGCAAAATGGAGGAAGTCTGGCATCATTTGGTATGCCAAAATAAGACACTTGACATTCATCCGCTGAAAAGAAATTGCAAAGAATTCATAACAGTAAGAAGAAAACTTCCATCCATACATACATTCATCCATCCATTTTTCAACTGCTTATCCAGCACAAGGTCGTGGGGGCGGGGGTGCCTCAGCTGATCCCAGCCAGCATAGGACACAAGGCGGAGAAGCACTCTGGACAGAAAGGCCTTTAGTTAACATTCTCAAACAAATTGCTCACACAATCACACACTCTGGGCAATTTAAAAACACCAATTATCCTAACTGCATGTCTTTGGACTGCAGGAGGAAACTGGACTGAGGCTGAGCACTCAGACTGCATCAGGCTGCACCTAAACGCAGCCATTCGAGATGTTAGGGGAGTGATTCAAGTACCTGATTCTGAAAAGCCTCATTCTGATTCGTCATTTAGAGGCTCCCTGAAGGCTGAGTTAGCAAAGATAGTCGTGGATCTTATTTGAATATGGTGTAACAGGAAAGCAATGAACGACACTGTGGTCAAAGATGACCGTGCAAATAATGGAAGACGCTGTATTAGACTGAAAGGCAAAGGGGACGTATCTCTGACAATGAGCCCATTCTGCTCAAAGCAGTTCCAGCGTTCAGGACTGTGATTTAAAGTAATTTGGAGCAAGTAAGTGAGCATGTTGATCCAGAGACCCTTGTGTATATGTGCATACGGAACAATCAAGCGGTCTTTCGCAGTTCTCTGCCCCAGGTGAGTATGATTACACCAGTATCACGATTCTTCTTATAACCACTAGGTGCCACTACAGCTCAGAAGAGCGAAACTGAGAATTTTTGTTGGCATTTTGAGAAACATATCTGGACTTATTTTTTGATAAAATCCGTGTATCTCTATTTTATAATAAGTCTGAAACTATTTAATTGTTTATTTTTTTTAAAGAGAAATGGAGGCAATTTTCCACCATAATACAGACACACTGACATTTTTCTCATAAGTATTTATATTGCGTTGCAAACATATATTTAGAAAAGTAAAAAATACATGCATTTTAAATATATGTTATTGTCATTAACAGCTTAATCAAATCGCATGGTTCTTCAAATGCCAAAAACAAAATGGAGTATCTCTTCTGTCCTAAGTTATCTGTTTATCTAATACTTTAATACTACGTCATGTTGCAATACGGCGAAATGAAGATCAGTACTTTCCCAGGGAGAACCTGTCCTGTCCTGACTAACAGCGCATGTCGCAGGAACAACCTCCAATCCCCATGACTATGTGTATCAAAGCTCTGTAAATCATTAAGTTACGTAACAAAGCTAAATAGACAAAGCTCATAATTGATGTTATTACAGAAAGCTAATAACTGTGTGGATAGCATATAGTTTTAAAGATGGAATGATTTCCATGCACATGCTATAACAGTCAGTTATCCTTTTTATCCAGTGCTGGATATTCACATTCATTTATTTGGCCGGCACTGTTATCCAAATGAAATACAAGTGAGGATAGCTTGGTGTCAGAGACAGTTAAGGCTATGATCCTTGTTTAAGGGTCCAATGGTGACATCATTACTTGGACAGGCACAATATACACAATATATGAACCAACTAACCTACTGAGATACAGTACACACCCCTTTTGGGGACCGTTAGGATTTTAAGATAGCCGGGGCTTAGCACTCCCTCTCAGACTGTGAGCATGGCTGTTAAAACACGTGAGTTAAACAAATCATTCGAGACTCGTTCAGATTCATTTCAGGCTTCAATCCCAAATGCCCGAGCTTAGAGACGCCTCTGCCTACCACATAGATGGATTCCAGTATCAAGCTAGATATGGGTTCTAGTGTTTTGCATACTTAATGCCGTAGGTGAGGAACTCTGACTTCTGTAACAGAACTCCATTTCCGCTCCGTCAGAGGCCCAATTGAGCTAGATCTGCAGTAACTGCTATGGGACGTATCCTTGCCCTGCCTCTTTTAGCCACTCCGGTATACAGGTGCCAGGATGCAGAAAAGCGAGCCCATCTAGCTATGAACTAACATGCACCGATCACCGTTCGCTACTTGGCGGCTGTCATGGGTCATTCGGTTCTGCCCAGACCTGGTTAGTCGTGCTTGCCGGTGAAACGCCGGTGATGCTTGCCACCCATGTCCTGCGGCTCGGCCTTGGCCTCTGCCCGCGACTTTGCTCCAAGAACAACAGTGGCGCTCTCTTAAAATGCAGAAATTGCAGAAGAAGCGTACGCATTGTTCAAGCGGCCGGGACGCTGACCGTTCCCAGAGACGCCCGTGTTTCCAGAGGCCTGTCCGAGCCTGCTCTCAGACTTACGCATTTTATGCATCGTCGGTGAATCATCCAGATGTACCCTGCCTGCGTTTTTTAAAGTCATTTTCTCATTTAAGGTTTCACCTAAACACCACTTGTATCCTGTTAAAGTATTTATTCTCAGCAAAACAAAATTATGCGTCAGTTCACTTAAAATGAATATCTGCCACATAATATAATCAGAAAGGTATTTATCATTGGACTGTTTGGTTTTGCGTGATTTCCTTTTGGACTTTAAAGTGCTCCGAAGAACAACAATAATCCCCACTTTAAATGCAACCCCCCCGTATGCCAATATGATGGCTTCATACCTCGGGGGGGGGGGGTTAAGTTTGATTCCCACTC
>JAABNX020000047.1:14719755-14729598 GCA_015163995.2 Mormyrus lacerda | reverse complement strand
TTTTTCATGCCTAATCTTCTCCCAAGAACAACGGGACGGAGCGATTTCAGAACCTGTCCACGCAGAATGTCGCCCCCCCCCCCCCCCCCCCCCCCCAAACGAAACCTAGTTAATAATAGTTACTTAATAACAGTTATGTTAAGATCCCATTTAAAACTTAGTGTTTCGGCTCAACTGAAAGTTTAATGACTGTAACAATGTTTAGCTCAAATGAAAAAGCCCCATTGTGGTGGTACGGACGGAACTGGAAGTTTGGTCGGTGGATCTGCCTGGTACATCTATGCGGAACGCAAGATGTCTGTGACGAGTCCCGTTCCGGAAAAACTGCTGAAATGTATAGCTATTTGCTTCACTTAGCTCTTTTTCTTGAATTTATACTGTAAAGTTTCTGTTTAAAAAAATGATTCAGGTAGGAATCTCAAACAAACAAAGAAAGTCATTATATAATAATAATAATAATATCGGCATCACCATCATCACTGACATATGGATATTTTGCAGCAATATTCGGTCATAAATTTTCTTATAAATCTTCTTAATGGTAATACCTTTTGCAAATCATCCATCCATCCACCTTCCAACCACTTAGCCAGTAGAGGGTCATTCAATTTTACGCATCCTCCTTTGGAAACAAAAATAAGAATTAGAAGTCCTAAAATAATTCGACACTATTTATGGCTGTGAAAATGTTACGGGAGTGAATAGGGGAAGGAAACAGCTAATCATCCACCTGCAGCTGTATCACATATCGGCGAGGAAATGGCACCTCGGGGCCTACTCTCTGAAACCCGGAGCGGATAAACGGCTCAGACGATCTTTCGGGGAGGATGTGCACGCAGTCAGTGGGGACGCCAGGAGCAGTGTCTGATCTTGGAAGCTGATAGCACTGCTTTGTCAGGACTTTCCTTAGCATATAAGGCAGTGCCTCCCAACCCCGTCCTCGGAGACCCATAGACGATCCATGTTTCTGCTCAATCAGGACTGTAGCTAGATTTGTCTTAAATGTTCATCAGCCTTGTGCAGCTCTTAAGAAAATTTTAATGAGGCGTACTGTTATAATGTTTATTACCCAAGAGAAAGAGCCATTTCTGCTGTTCTGCACCCAGCTTAGATTATTCTTGGCCTCAGTGCACATGTAAGGACCTGACCCCCGAAGTCAAGCTGAGTGATACTTTTATAAAGTTGCAGGGCGTCACGTTTCACTCGAGTCACACGGAGCAGTGCGTCACTAAATGCCAGTAGCGATACGGAGAGATCTCTGAGGCCAGCTGCCCCTGAACCTAAATGTTCCGTCAGCAAAACACAATCACCAATATTAATGTTGAAACCTCTGCCTTTCACTAGACCATGCCACGGCAGATTTTGCATTCCGAAGCCAGCGTGTGTCAGCTTCCTGCACTGGCCTTTCCACTGCGAGCAGCAGACAGGCAAAACATCTGAAGTTAATCTCCTTTATTTTATTAAAGATAAAGGATGACAGTTTGTTTATGAACATTGAATGTAAAATAAGGCAAGGCTTCACTCTCATTGTCACTTTCATAAGGGTTATATTGTCTGTCATTACCACTATTTCCACGTTAAGCTTTAACTTATGACTGTTTCTCTTAGTAGACGGTTGGCTAATTAACACCACACACTGAACAATCTGGATTGTGTAATAAATTACTATATTTTGAAGATGAATATGCGGTTTTATTGTTTTGCGTTGCCTAAATTTAGCCTTTCGCTCATGGTGAAATGTATGTCCCCTGGGAAATACAGAACTGGCAGTGCTTTGTTCAAATTATATTTGCGGGTTTGATACCTATGTTGCTGAAATCCAGCGAATTCTCTCCATTTATGCAATCCACTCCCGAGAAGATGAAGAAGGTAACAGGGTCATTTCTCCAGTTTGACATTTCAAGTTTTCATTAATCTAAAAGATACGCCAACAAATAAAAAAATGCAGGCCTTTTATGAGGTTAGGTAGTCATTTTCCAGAATAGCAAAACCAGACTTTAGTGAGTGCATTTGCTGACACAATATTCCTTTTGATTCCATATCTCCAGAGCAAGAAACCCTACAAAGTACTTGGCCGGGCCTCAGCGGGAAGATTCATTCTGGGCCTGCTTAGTTGGTGGCCCAGTCCTGGACGAGGAGCCCAGCACCTCAGCCCACAAGACTCCCAATCCAAGCGTGAAACATTGCTCCCTCGTACACATACTTCAAAAAACACATAAACTTCACAATTCACCCTTCTTTTTATAAGTGAAGGTTGAACATTCCTGTGGGGTTTGGAAAAAAAATCTTTCAGAACTAAAAACCACGTGACTTATATACAAATTAAATAAGAAATGGAGACTGGAAACATTATGGGAAAGTATTCATCTCAAGACGATACCAAGCATCACTTCTAGAGGCAAAAAGAAGTGTTTATTTTTTACCTGACATATAGTAGGACTAATTTAGCTGTTAGAATATCATGAGCATAAATCGCTATTACACACATTTTTTTAAACAGAAATGTGTTTAATCCCATCATAGATCTCTTCTTCAATACTTGGGGGGTTAACAGGAGCACACACCCCCTCTGAAGCATGTGGTGTCAGGCACTCAAATCTCTTCCACTTTCCAGACCCTGTGGAGTGACGTAACCCACTCAGAGCTGAGGATCTTTGCCCAGACACACCCTCAGCCAGCTTATACTCCACGCGGCTGTGGAGTGGGACCCAGGGTCCGGACTGACCCATCAACATACAAGCCTCTCCGGTCTCTCTCTAACTCATCACCAGGGGTTGGCCAATTCAGCAAAGCGGATGTTGAACTTAAGTCCCGCTGTTTGATTCACCACTGAAATAGCCCCCAAAACACAGAGCGCTTTGTGATACAAAGCTGAGATTAGATGCAAGCAATAGTCTCTGCAATTTTGTTGTTTTACCTTTTACGTACAAAATGTGTAAATATAAAAGAAGTCAGCGAGCCTGGTTAGATTTGTTCTGTTATTCTGATGCAAATATATGTTTAGGAAACATGCTTAGCAATCTTTTTGTTCAGAACCTCGACATTACTGGACACGTGAATGTGGAGTGAGGATGTGATTGATTGCCCAGCTTTGCAAAGGCTTTATACCGCTGTCTGTGCCTAGTCAGCATAAATTGTTATTGAGTTTTGTTTTTCATCAGAATGGGGGGAGGGAGGAGGGTCCTAATGGGTACTCTGAACCACTTTTGAAGCAAAATAACTTCCCCAAAATATAAAATTGAGTGAGGCTGATGAGATTCTGTCAACAACCCGCCCCTATGGAAAAACACCAGTATGAACTTCAATGGCAACAAAAGGAGTTTCTTTACTTAAGATTGATTATGACTTACTGTGGTCTGGCCTTTACTTCCTTTGTGGGCTGGTGCATCTATGCTAAAGTTCTCCATTCCAGGTTCCTATGAGAAGTCCTGAGGAATTACCATCGCGGATCCCCGTGACAGTTTTCCAGTGAGGGCAGCGCAGCAGCCCATTTGATCCCACACGCTCTGCGATGAACACACACACGAGTGGCATAAACGCTGGCAGTCGTTTTTTTTTTTTTCTTTTCTTAAAGGAAGCTTCAGTGTTGGCGTTTCAGTGTTGGCGTACTGATAGTCTCTGCTCTCAGTCTGAGTAATGTCTGCCCCTCATTCACCCAGAATACTCCATGAGAAATATCAGAGACAGGGCCTCCACTGTTCCTCGGATGACATCACAGCCTGTTCCATCTCTGTGAGGAATCTGTGGAGGATTTTCAAGATGCTGTGGGATGACTTGTTCTGGATTGACTGGGAACTCTCAGCATTGAGCTCCATGTATTAAATTCTATGAGGAGCACGCCAGCTTTTGTGAAAAAAAGTTGTACCAAAACTTGGACAAAAATGCCTGCTAAAATAAAATAAATTTCCCTCATTGCGTTAAAGTTTTTTTTCCACATAATGCTGGTATACTTGTAACCTCAATCATAGTTTTTTTTTTTTATAAACACTGTTTTTTATCACAAAACATATTCTTTTCCCTTTGTAAACATTCCTTATTCCAGTGTGCTGTTGCAAAGTAAAGGTAAATTTGCATTTAAAGTATATATGAATAATGGTACCAAACCTGTCCAAGTAAAAAACTGACTCACTGGATTGCTCCATGCACACATTCCTGTCTTGGGAAGATCGAATGCTCGGAGCTGTGAGGTTTTTTCCCACGATCACGCCATCGCTGCTTGACTGGGCCGGCGGCTGAGGTGGTAGGCTGGGACCTGCAGACCTCTGCGAGTAACCAAACTGGGAGCTCTGGGTCCCCCCCCCCCACAGCCCACGACTGTCAATCGGAGCAGGAACAGAGGCATAGTTCAGGAGGACTTCAGGAGAAGCGCAGACGAGTACGGCCTGAAAGAGACGCATTGTGAGGGGACATTCTTCTCACTGCAAGTGGGAGCCAACGACGGAATTGCCCCCTGAATCACGTTCATTGTAGTGCCCTCAAGGGACGAGAGCATGGACCTCCTGGGATGAGAACATTGAAGAGAATTAGGTTGCTTCGCCTTATCTGTTGGGAGCAGGCAGAGAACCGGCCAACCATGTGAATCCGTTTGACTCCGGTCAGACTTAACAATTTCACGGAAACAGTCCATGCATGTGAAACTCCATCTTTACCATATGATCCTATTTAAGGTCACGTTGTACCCAAGGGTAAACTATTCTCCATATAGACTCTAATTCTTCTGCAGTTTCACCTATTTCCCTAACTCCCCCTGTGGGGAGCTTTCAACCTTAAATACATCTTTTTTTATCTCTGAAATATTCAAATGTGAAAAAGACATTGCATGCTCCCGCTGGTCCCTTAAATAGATAGAGTTTTATTTCCCGTGGAACATTTCTCATAAACCATGCATAGTGTAAGACAGACATTAAATGGTTGGAAAAAGGGAAATTCTCTGTGTAAGAGAATTTACTAACTTAAAAAAGACCAGCTGTATATCTGATGATTGCTATATTCCTTTTTAAATTTTTTGATATTTTTCAGTGAGTGGTTGAAGTTGTACATATATGTTTTATATTGAATAAACTTTGAAATTCATGAAATTAAAACCAGTCAAAAGTTTTTGCACACCACACTTGTCCATTTATTTCATCAACTTCATATTTTTTATTCTTGTTAAGCACTGGAAAGTTGAGTGAATAACTATAAATGAAAATATGTCAAGTAAAACAAGTTTCCTTTATAACATGGAAAGAGTATGTAACAGTGCATGTCTGACATTCTATTAATTGGTTGTGTGGTGATGGCAGAGTCAGATTCTAGGCTGTCCTTTAACTTTAAAATGCACTACTTAACCGTTTTATCCCATGAAACAGAGTAGTATTAATGTCCCTTCTGGAAATAATGCCTCAAATTTTCTCTGCTGTTATAACTGGTAGAAGAGATTACTTTTTTCAATCAAAGACATAACATTTTCTTGATAATAATGGTACTCAAATGATGAACATACTCTATTTCTTAGAAAAGACTATTGAGTGTATGTCTAGTAAATGTTAAGTGAGTAATATGCAAATGTAGAAAATCTCAATGCATACAAAAACTTTTGAATGGTAGTGTGTCAAGGTCATGATTTTAAGTTATATAATATACTTAGTAATGTTGCAGCAATACTTTTATTTGAGCATTAATACATAAAACACAAGAAAATAAATGTAAGTGTGTATGGTATTGTACTATAGAGAAGGCATAAGTGTGAGGTCTTGGGTGATGTGTATTTATATCTGCTCATTGCAGGTAGCATAATGTTCAGTTAAAGAAAATATATATACCAGGTTGTAGCTAGAATTAGCTTATAAAAGTCTCTGTACCTCTTGCCCTTTTCCTTTTATTGCCCCTTTTTTTGAGTGGCGTACGCAGAATACACACATGCAGCACATTCCCATAAACAAAAGATAAAAATGCAGTCACATCCCGTTTACGTGTCACCGGCTTGTTTCTACAGGCAGGCCGAACGCAGGTGGGAGCTGGGCGGTACCGCCAGTCGCCGCTCGGGAAAGAAGCAGGAGCACGCAGGACCTGTGTCAGGGCAGACGGGGACCGGCAGCCCTTAAGATCGCCGCGGGTCCGTTTGCTTTTCCTTAGAGCTTTATCATCCCTCCAGGAGGAGAGAGCGAGCGACGTGCCCCACATTATGATCTCTGGAAAACGAGCAGCTCCATTAAGTAAATTGCACACAGGTGCCGCCGTTTGAGACGGGCTGAGACTTTTTATGTGCCATTCCGGGGGGGCAGGAAACAATTCAGCCTGCCTGTCAGGTCAAAGCCAAGCGTCTATCCGCGGCCTTTCACTTAGAGATTCTACCTGCAGTCACCTGAATAAAACAGGGAGCCCAATTTCGCCTGCTGCCACACATGGGGGAAAATTCCCGGTCGCATTCTGCGCTGCGACTTTGCAGGGCAGCCGGGGAATTGGCAGGAGAATTCAGCCTTGAGACGATTCTCAGACACTCTGAATGTCAGATTTCTGTAAGTAGTTAGCGGGGCTCCCCATTTGTAATGCGGTACTCTCTAAAATGTGTTAGGGCAGCACAGGGAATTTCAAACGGGCAATTAAAACGAGACAGGGCCCACATAAGTGAAACAGATGATGTTATGGAGCTAAATATAGAAGAAATAAAAGAGCATGTAGACATACCATCGAAGTAGGACGACATCGCTTCTGCAACCAACAAATGTTCGTTTCAAACTCATAAATTCATTTTTGCATGCTTAGAAAAACCAGTTAATCTAACTGCATGTTACTGGACTGCAAGTGCAAACCAGGGTACCAAATCTAAGCAACACAGGGGCCCTAAAATAACTTGGATAATAATTGGATCAGTCTGGATTGGGACCAGACTTGGGGCCAGCAGCAGCCCAGACTGTGACAGTCAACTTTGATGACCTAGTCCAACAGAACGCCGAGAAATTAAGACGAGATGTCAGATCCGTAATAAATGACAGAATACTGTAAAACGTGATGCTGAGCAAAAACAAGCCCTGTGTGTCGGGGATTTAGAACCCCCCCCCCCTTTTGGGACCATTCATTCTCAGAATTTTATTGCAACATGTATCACACAGACATGAAAGCATGTCAGAATTCAGTATGGCGGTTCAGTGAGAAGCGCCCGCCCTGTGTCTGTGGACCTTGCATGTTCTCCACTGCATTGCATAGGTCTTGGTTCCCTCATTGCGCAGGTCTTGGTTCCCTCATTGCGTAGGTCTTGGTTCCCTCATTGCGCAGGTCATGGTTCCCTCATTGCGTAGGTTTTGGTTCCCTCATTGCGTAGGTATTGGTTCCCTCGCTACGTCTTGGAGTCCAATGACATACAACTAGGCTAATTGGTGTCTCTAAATTGGTTGTAAAGTATTACTGTGTGACTGCATACATGTTTGTACCCTGCAACCCATCCACGGTGCACCCCAGCCTTGTGCCTTGTACTGCCTGCGATACGCTCAGGGCCCCACTGCAGCCATTAGCAGAATAAACAATTGGAAATTGATGAAACATATCAGGGTTTTTACCCAATTTCTTTCTGTAGATTAAAAAATATATCCAACTGTGATGTGCACATTCTCATTTTGCTGCCGTATAAATCTTCCATATAAAAAAAAAGGTCAGAATTGAATGACCAGTGAATGGAAAAGCAGATATGTCTGCAATGTTGTCCCATACTGTGCTATCTACTACTGAGCAAAGGCTGGGAATGTGGAGTTATGGAGTCAGCTTTGCTGACATGGATCACGTTTGCAATCATTAATCATAATCATAATCATAGTGATTTAGCTATTACTGTGGTCTGGGTGCAGCATAACCAGGTACACACTGTGTATGAGGACCAGGCATCCACAAGCACCAGCCGCTTTCAGAAAAACACAGGTATTTCCTGCATGTTGCTTCCCATCCAGGACCGTTGTTGTCCTTGAAAGAGCTGGCAGGTTGTCTTAAAAGGACTCTTCTTCGTCATGAGATTGTGAGAAACGTTAGCAGCTTTTGACTTATTTTCCTTTTGTTCTGCTGTTATGAGTCATGTTGCACTCAATGAAGCAAAAAATTATCCTTCTGATCTTTTGCTCTGACACATTCCCACCTGAGTGAAGGAATCTTTGGTATCAACTCACTCAGGAAAGCTGGACTTTTTATCCACAAAATTTGCTACCCAAGGGGGAGTCGCTGTCTGTCAAAACGCCAGAAGTATTTGAAAAAAGAATCTACTAGAAAACAAATCACTTGAAAAAAACAATTATCTGTCAAAATGGTTTTAAATCTAATTGTATTATTTTTTGTAGAGGAAAGTTTACATAATTGTATTGTGGAATGACTGAAAATAAGGGACATTTCATTTGGTCAGAAATAATAAGCGTGATGCCTTGTTTTCTAAAACTTATTTCTCTAGCATTACATTCTTGCATCTTCAGTATAACAATAAAATAGTCCTTTTCATCTAATAAAAAAAAACACTTTTCTGTGTTTAGTCTTAGTCCAAGGGCATCACTTTGACATTTACTTGAAAAATTAATTATATCTCATGCAAATAGAGGGGAAATGCACAAAATTAGGAATCTAGGTTAGTCCAAGTAGCATAAACATCCCAGGAGTGCGTATCCTACTTGAACAGCTGGTGTTTAAAACTGCCTCATTTTGTTTGGTTTTTGTGCATTCAGATTTATTTTATAGCATCTACAGGAAGCTAGCCTGTTCTTTCAGCTGATATAAACATCCATTTCCTACTCATTTCCATCTCATTTTTTAAAAAAATTTCCGATTGATGTTCCATTGAAGGCAGATGTATGCATGAGTTCACACCCCGAAAAACACATCAACTTAAACTGACACGATACGCAGCTATATTCTTCGCAATTCATTGCTTTAGAGTGCCTGCTTCTTAAATGCTAAACGTGATTGAACGTGCACGGTTTCCCAAATTTAGTGCACTAGCCTAATGAGTGACTTTTTCTTTTCCTCCTCTTCATTACGGTCAAACGATACACCTTGCTGGAAGATCAAGATAAAAACCATTTAGAGCTCAGTAAGTGCTCACACGCTCAAATAAATGACCCCAGCGTGATGGTCTGCTGCACTTCAGTCTGGGATGCTAGAAGCATTTAGCCTTGGAATGACGGCAAGACAGACATGTTAACGTTTACAAAGGCGAGCTTGCCTCTTACGCAGAGTCGTGTCACAGTGCAGATAAGTAGAGACGCCCTCTGGAGATTTACAAGCACTGTAATCAAAAGTGTTAGTAAATATTTCCCCAGCAGTTATTTCTAAGAAAGGAAACTGCTTCTTTTATTTTCAAGATGATTTATACTGGATCCCAAGTGAAGAAATAACATCGAAGTTACAGTCATGATATAGCATGAGTTTTGTACAATTTTGTTTTGGGAAATCATTATTGGATCGTCTTTTCAATAAAAAAATTAATGAAAGAATAAATAAATAAATCAGATAAAGACGGACTATAAAACCAGACCCTGCCAAAAATTCTGTAATATATTTATATAAGTTCAATATTTGTGATGTTAATGTTGCAATAATCGGTGGTTATAATTCTATATTCTCCGCTATTGTCTCAAATGGATTTTTAAAAGGACTCTACTTTTGAGACATTTGAGACTAAATGCTAATTGAAATAATTTTCATCTAAAAAATGAAATATATTCTGTTTATTGTATTGTTATCCTTTGTTCTTTCCATGTGCTTCAAGTGAGATAAACCCCTTTGAGATGCGTAGTTATACGAAAATAATCAACTCCAACTCAATTTTGCGTCAGGCCGCTTTGCTTGTCATTGATTATTTTCATATAATCGCATACCTAACCATAGTTT
>JAABNX020000047.1:14685358-14709513 GCA_015163995.2 Mormyrus lacerda | reverse complement strand
AAGTGGCTTCTGATACAGCCAAGGCCTGTGGAATAAAAGACAAAAGTCAGCACAATTTAGATTATATGAAAGTATTGTAATTTATATATTGGATAGTGTTGTGTGTGTGTGTGTGTGTCATTAAATGTCATTTAAAACTCATTTCACCATCTCGACGGAAATTACACGTATTAAGGAGAAGTTAAGAAGTGAGACGCTTACCAAGTTTGAGGATATTTTCATCACATGTCCGGCAGGTCTTAAATTGGGGAACCTGAATGGGTGCAGCTATCAGCTCTGGATCTGCGAGCATCTGTTTTTCAAGACCTGAATGAAGTGCAGCAATCAAAGGCTCACAGAAGTTGGATTCGACGTGAAGTTGCTGAAGCTTGGTCCTTAGTAGAGTTATGGTGGGGACCAACCATCCCATCTGCACACTGGTTTCTCCCTGAAGAACCAAGTGCCTTTGCAACTGGGTTCATTGTCTTCGCATATTCTGCAAGAAATGCAAGTTCCACTGGAGTAAAGCTGAACAAAGAAAAGAAAAGCACAACATGGAACATTCAGCCTACTTGATGTAGCACCTTCAACTGAAGGAACTGGTAATTGAAAAGGAAAAATATTGTCATCTAAGACTTTTAGAAATGTAGTTGTGTTGCTACAGTACAAGTCACATCCAAACATGGGGACTGCTTATTAGCATAGTGCATACACGTGTTCTACAGCCAGGGGCGCCGCTAGCAATTTTGGGCCCTATGATAAAATATGAGGTTGGGCCCCCTACCAGTGTTATTATTAATAAAGCAGATTTCTGGGGGCCCCTAAAGGGCGTGGGCCCTTAGAATTGTCCCAACTTTCCCCCCCCTTAGCGGCGCCCCTGTCTACAGCATTCATAGTATAAAACTGTGACTTAATCTATTGTTAATGACCTCATTAACTGAGAAGCAGAAAAACAAACACTTACTTAGGTGTATTTACTTCACTGCAGACACCTGCAAGGGCTCCTTCGCCTTTTTCTCTTGTTATTCTCACTATTTTTTCTACGGCTGAGAAGAGTAAATTCCACCTTGTAACAACAGGCCTTAGGAGCTGGAGTTTGCAGTGGTCTTCAATTACTTCAGATGCAGTGGTTGATCTTAAATTTTTGTTCCACTGGCTAGAGCATTTGCCAGATGTGGACCTTGACATGCGCTTGTACAACTTTTGAAGCATCAACTGTGGACACTGAATTGAGGAGGTGGCAGGTGCAGCGATGGTCCTTGGGTAGCTGGTATTCCAAGTATTCATCTTCGTCCAACAGGGCTCTGGCATCAACGAATTCAACACCCTCAACGCTTTCCTCTTCTCCGTCATTCATTCTTCTATCATTTGGCTAAAGTCGAATTTCAAATTTCACACAGAGCCTACCAAACAAACTTGCAACATAGAATCGTAGCCTACTGCTAGCAAGCAAACCATGGCATGTCTTGGCATGTACCCAGCCAAATAAACACTTGTCCAGCAGGTCTTAAATTTCAAACTAGAATGGCTGCAAAGTTCCATGTAAACATTGCAAATTTACCATTAGTAAGTTGCTTACTTAATATTTTGTCAATAATTGACTGATAATAAGAAAGTTTCAGCTTACCTCAATATGATTTTTTAATTTAGATGGAGAGTTTTTGAAAGTCATTAGCTCATGGTACTTGGGTGCGCACAGCTCGCAGCGCATTCGGAAGGAGTTGTTTTTCCATCCAACTATTTAAAAAAATTCTTGCAGGTACGGCCAAGGATGTAAAACAGTTGGCTGGTCTTCCTAGCTACCAACGTCCTCGCTGGTGCCTGGTTGGGACATTTCGGGAGTTGAGAGTTCTCTGTCACTGACATCTTCACACCACGCTATATACGTCTGTTATGTCCTTGATGGAGTGTGACGTAATTTGTGTCATGTTCAGGTGCAATGGAAAAACCAATAGGGTGTCGGAATGGTATATCTTTATACTTCTCATCCAACCACAATGAAATTCACTGTATCCAGATGGCACGATTTATCCGGATTTTTTTTTTTGAACTGTGACAAACTGGAATGAAAACAAGCCGAACTGGAATAGGAGTAACAAAGCTATTTTTAAAATGCTAGGAGTAAAAAGTACCAATGATTATGTGAAAATGTAGAAATAAGAAGTCGACTGAAAAATAATTACTCCGATAAAGTATAGATAACCAAAATGTTTACTTAAGTAAGGTAACGGGTATTTCTACTTTATTACCATAGCTCATCCAACTGGCAAAATCTGTCCAGGTTGCATGCCCACCAGTCCAGCAGGTTCTCCACGGTGAGAATATGCAGTGTTACTAAATAATCTCGCAGTTCTTTGTCCTGCTTTCCTCCTACTTTGATAGTGTGGCTCAAAACGTTGCTCAAAATCTTGCCCAAGCTTGGCTTTTTTCACAGGTACTAGCTGACCTTCATTTTCGATGGTGTCCTCACTTTGGACATCCTCACCTAGGATTATAGTTAATAACTAAGATCCTCATAGTTGAAGGATAAACTGAAGATGTTTGAACTGAGGATCTAGCATACAGGCCACAATACGAATGGATTGTGTCAGATCATCAGACTCCAGTTAGAACTGTATTCCCAACTGCCATCAAATTTTGTTTTTGCAAGCTCATACAACTGCCAGTTCAAATGCCTCAATGTGCAGAATGATGCTAATCATGTTGAAAATCACTGGGTAAATGAAAGAAAACCCAAAGTCCAACTCACCACATGTTATTTTGGTAGCCTTGGCCAAAGAATACAGCTATGGAATCAGCTGTTCCACCAACTCTCACTGTGACTCTCATGGCATGTGACTTTAAGACGCTTGGCTGGATTCTTCAACAAGCACAGATTGCACTGCAGCAATCGAACAGCCCCTGGAGCATAACGACTTTGGTTTTCTATCTGACTGGACAGTCAGTCTGTAGTTCTTTTGCTCTTATTCCAAGATATAACCAATCACATTGTAGAGGAGGTGGGTCAAAGTAAATAGAGGAGATGGGACCAAGACACCTGATTGGCTGCTCCCACCTCCAGTAGTCTCTTGGACCCATCTTCTCTACAATCTGATTGGTTATCCCTCTCAACAAATCATTTTTCGTTCTGCCCTCAGAACATTTTTGTGTAAATAAAACTCCCAAAAGCTTAATGAATGGGTCAGTGGTAGAGGATGTCCACAACACATTCTGGCCTCTCATTTCCTTCACAATAATATTTATGCAGGAATGTCTTAGTGGTGTTTAATAGTACTCCAATGTGAGTTGAAGATGGAACATAATAGCCAGGTTATAAAAATGCAGTACTTTTATGACGTCTTCTCCATGTACTGGAGGCAAATCTTTGTCAGTGAAAAAATTAATTGGCTAATTATAGCCGTCTTCTCTGTTACAGCAGGCCTTATTGAAACAAACCAGCATAGCTGGTTACCAGCATGGCCAGCATAATGCATTAATGGTTATACCAGCGTATGTTGTGTTTTGGTGCTGGTGAACCAGCTTCATGTGCAGGTGGACTAGCACCGCTACACTAGTCCACCAGCTACACTGCCAAAAAGCCAGTAGACTTGTAGTCAAGACCGCTTAAACCAAGACCAAGACACTACCAAGACCAGAGGGTATTGAGACCAAGACAAGACCAAGACTAAGACCAAGACATAGTTGAGGCAAGACCGAGACTGAAAAAAGGCTCCCTTAACTTTTGTGTGCTGTTGAGGAATGACATGATGGGTATTGACTGGTGCCAGAGTCATCTGACACAATAGCTAACACCTCAAACAACTGTCTAAAGAATGGGAAATATGTAACTGATTTCAATTATACTTAATTTGTAGATGAAATTGCAACATCAAATTGAAGATACACAATTATGAACTTGAAATTGCATCATGTTCCATTGTAGTAGTACTAGCAAAATGATACTGTATGATATCAACTTCCCTGAAATGGA
Organism: Mormyrus lacerda; assembly: GCA_015163995.2. Classification (NCBI taxonomy): domain Eukaryota; kingdom Metazoa; phylum Chordata; class Actinopteri; order Osteoglossiformes; family Mormyridae; genus Mormyrus; species Mormyrus lacerda. The sequence goes on along the minus strand of JAABNX020000047.1, from coordinate 14,705,564 downwards.
TTAGGCCTGTTAAGTCGACACAACATGATATGCAGATGTTATTTAAAAGTCAATGGTCACATTTATTTAGTCTACACCATTTTAAGTAAGATAGTGTAATCAAACAATATAAAGACACGCACACACGTCACATGAATCAAATTCAAACTACAAATACTATATACCAATATAAACTGCACATCAATTTGTGCATTAATAAGAATAAGGACAAGTGCTTAAAAGATTCTGACATCTTGATGTCTGCAGTGGCATGTGACTACAACACACTGTCAATGATATCAAGCCTGTTGTTCCTTAGGGAAAGAACAATAGAACACAGACAAATAACAGATTGATAAACTAATACAGTTAGATGAAATAATTAAAAATAGAGCGAGAGAGAGAGAGAATGGGAGTATCACTGTTAATAGGCATATTTTCAGAGAGGAGGGAGAGAGAGAAAACAGTTCACATTTTAAAATAGTGGTTGACTGCACTTCAGGAAAATTAAAGATTGCAACACCTTATAGCCTGTGATACTGGATCTAATGTTTAACTAGCGCTGCACTTATTTTGCGTGTATAACGTGTATTTTGATTGGATGAGCGCCAATGTCTGAATTACAACAAAATGCATGTAAATCATTGATTGGTTGCATTTGAAGGACGCGAAAGGCTAAATCATAATAATGTTGCATTATCAAACATTATGTTATGTTTCATGGACACTTTTCGCTCAAAATCTCCCAACCACTATGTCGATCTGAGACAGCAAGACCAAGACAGCGAGATCAAGACAAGACTGAGGGATCCGAGACTAAGACAAGACCAAGTCCAAAGACCGTCTAGACTGTGACAAGACCAAGACCACGTAAAACCGGTCTCGACACATCCAACTCTACTAACCAGCATAGACTAACATGAAAATTATGCTGGTCTATTTTGTTTTTTTCAGCAGGGTGGTGTTTGGTGAAGTTGCTAAATGACTGCTATCATGAGGATTTGGATCGTTCCACAGCTAGCATTTATGGCATAGTGCACAATTTTTGTTGTATCTCCAGATGGAATTGCATATCTTGCAAATGACGGTAGTACAGGTTTCATCTAAAGTATGCCCCGCTACTGGTTTGCTGCAATGACCCTCCAGGCTTCTCACCTGTCATTAGAGATGCCACCGATTAGATATCCACTACCAGTATAGGCAGAAACTGGCACAAAATGCTGGATCAGATATCACGTGGGTGGGGGAGTAAGAAGCCAATACGATTTTCCATCACAGAAAAGTCTAGCCTGAAAAATCATGAACATGCTTGTAGCCTTAGCGCAACACACCATAATCAGAAGTGATGTAACCTGGTGGCTTGCTGTTCAGCCACACATGTGCGTCTGGGCTGTCATGTCAGCTATGAGGAAATACGCTACGCTTTTAAACTTCTTCCTGCTTATATCTAATTTCACCCTCTGTTGGGAACCTCAATTTAAACAACGTAATATCAGCCATAGTACAGAGATACCCCAGTTAATGTCTGTATGAAAGGAAAACACATCCATTAATCTTCCGTGACCATTATCCAGTGCAGATTCAGGGTGGGGATCCCTGGGAAGCAGAGTTAGGATAGCAATTAGCTGTATGGTGTGCATGCACATATAAGACAATGGAGAAACACCACTTCATGTAACCACTTGTTTTTGGACTAGGAGAGGGCGTCAAATTATCTGTAGGAAGCACATGGAGATCATGCAATACTCATCACCCGGGATTCAAAGCCACTGCTCTGGAGGCGTGAGGCTGTAAGTCAGGCACATGTTGTGTATGCATTATAATTCACATCTGCATGCAAAACAAGGCACGTGTTGTGGTTCTGTGTGTTAGTACGGTCACCGTGTCGATTCCTGTGGCAGACAGAATATCCGTATTGTTCTCTGGCTCTTGAGCAAGGCCAATAGCCTTCAAAAATTGCTCCTGCAGTACTGGAAACATATTTGACCGCAAGCTGTGCTCTCACCTGAATAACTGCATGTGTATCTCTTAGCAGAAGTGTAACATCAAGAGATGTGTGGAAACCAAAGAATCGCCATGTGAAAAAAAAGACTTACAGCTAGTTTGGAGTCTCTCTGCGGTACAATCTCCAGTTACCAGAAATAGATTTTGGACAGCAGGAAAACCAACATCAGAGGCAATTTGGCAGCCAAAATAGTAAGACTATAAGCCAATAAGCAGAGCGAAACATTTTTGATGTACATGGGCTGCTTGTATCTGTTTTTTATATTTGCAAAGTTACAGTGATCTGATGAATTTCACTTATCTCAGTCATTTTTTTACTCATCCAGAAGGAGTGGAGCCATACACAACATATAAATATATTTATAAACAAGAAGATTTACAAAACATTTGAAATGTTGAATAAATGAATCATAGACCATAACTGAACAGAGAAGAAGAAACTGAACACTAGCGGACGTCTGGTGATTTTCCGCTGTAATTTATTTGACTGTCTTCCCATTTGCATGTGAATTGTGGCACGACATCCATTATTGAGGGCTGGGTCTAATGAATAAGGCATGCTTTGCTAAATTATTAAAAACCGGTTTCAGTCATTCCTGCACATGTTTTGCATTTGCAGTTTTATTTTGTATGATAATGCATGCCTTACTTTGCCGATTGTTTAAATTATAGCCTCCAATATGAGTTTCATTCATATGGGTCTCCACATTGTTTTATTATGTTGTTAATATCATTAAACAATGTGTTTACTAAACGAAAATAAGGGAGGGAGGCTGTTGTGGTGGGGGAGGTTCTGGCAGATGTGTAGCAGTTTTGTTTATGTAGATAGTTCCGTGGGTTTATGTTTACATCCCATAATGCCGTCATATATTTAATGAGCACATTTACATTTATGATTTTTCATCACAGTAATGTACAAAATTATTAGGTTGTTCCACTGTCCCATGACAATAGAATGGCAGTTTATGCCATTTTATTTAATGATATAAGAGCTTAATAAGGCACATAGAGATTTGGATGCTGGTGACCAGAACATTTCAATTGTTTAATAATCATATAAAAACACTGAAATTTGTTGAACTGATACAGACATCCATATATATATATATATATATATAAAATCCCAAGTCTTACAAGCATGGATGAATCCTCCTCAAAGTAATATTTTCTTTAATTAGAAGACCCACATGGTATATGCTTTGATTTATGTCCATTTAGTTTCTCTGTATATTGATTTTCAGTACCATGAGTGTCTCACTTCAGGAGAAGCAGAAATTTAATTACTTAAGCAAAAAGAGCTGGCCTATAAGTGCCCTTTAATATGAGTCCTTTATGTGTCCTTTGACACAGAAAGTTTCTGATTTGTGATTGATAAGTGATGATGTGGTTGGAAGACAAAGTGCCATCTGGTATAGTAGTTAGAATAATAGATGCTTACGCCAGTTCTGACTTTTAAACCCCAAATGAGAAACTCTTATCGTTTGATTAGTCCAAATACTTCTGTGAAATCCTGAAACATATTACGAATTGTGTGTGTTTAAAGGGCTGACTGTCATTACACAAAGGCCTGGTAGCTAACACAATGTAATGAATTTAAGTAAACTATGAATTATTATAATAAAATAACAATCACTAGGGTTAATTATGATCGTATGCAAATAATGAGTTTGCCTATATATCTCATTTCCATTTGTGGAGAAATATTGTTTTTTTTTTTTTTTAAATTAATATTAGCCTAGAGTACAATATTAGCCTAGAACCAGGGTTAAGACAAATTGAGATTTTATTTATATGAAAAGATTTTGTTTAATACAGTAATGCAAGTTTTTGAGATAGATAGATAGATAGATAGATTAATTCATTCATTCATTCATCTTGAAATCTGTCCTTTACAACAGGTACATCTTAAGTGTGGCATAAGGTTTGGAATCACTTGTTGGGAATGTTATATTTTTAATTCTCCATGTAGTAAATTAGGTAATAAACCATGTTTTCCAAACCTTTCCACTTACATGGCTTTTAGGGGAAAAAAAGGTTTACTACACATAAGTCCCCTATAATTAGGTGCAGTTGGAATCTTGGAGGTGCTCCACACCAGTGACAAGGTGTAATTCTTTAGTAAACCATATAACTTCCCTGCAACTGCAATATATGTGTTCTGCTCTGAAGACTGAGATCTCAGCTTGTAGTTCTCCTGGCACAAGTACCTCTAGATCTTTTTATAGTCGAGAGGAAAAAAAAACTGAAGTCATTAGTTTGTACGCAAGCCAGTCACTGTTGCTGGTCACTTTTTTGGAGGAGAGCAAAGACATGAAAACTCAAAGAAAAGAACCACTCAGCCAGGCTATTATAAAATAAGAACTCATAAAACCTCCACTGTACATGAAATACCACACTATTCCCCACTACCAACAACTTATCTCCATCTTTCTCCTGAAAATACAACAATATGTGGCATGAAAAATGCTTCTAATCCAGGGCTGTTCAAATCACTGCCCTCAAGGTCCAAGCACTGCTGATTTTCCAGTCTTCCTTTACCTGTGAGCCAGGTGTGAAGCCACTGGCCAATCAGAATCAGTAATTATTAAACTAACTGCCACAAGAACTGAAAACAAGGCTTGGATTTAGAATTGAGGGCCAGAACTTTTTACAAAATAGACTCAACATACTAGTTGCATTACTCAGAAAAGAACAACACTCTTAGCTGCTTGCCGTTTATGTCCTTATTTATTGTACCAGTCAGGTTTGACGGCATATTCTGGAAACTAAGGTCTTTCCCCTAAACACATCGCTCACATCTTCTGCAGAGTCTCAATGTGCTTGAAGGTTGCTTTTCAGTTCTGTTCATCCTATAAAGGTTTCATACGCCTGAACCATCAAGTTTTAATAGCTTGACATATTCTTCACTTTCCTTCTTCACCAGTAGCTCTCGCACGGTTTTGAGGGTTACCTTGTTGAAGAATGCAGGACCAATTAGCTATAATCCTAGCAGAAGGACATGTCCTTGAAATACACTCTGATTGCCAGGCTCATAGAGATTGCCATGGATTTCATACAGATTAAGTCTGACACCAGCAAAGAAACCACAGACCATGACACTGACCCCAGACCAGCTTCCGCTCCCATTTACGGATAGTGTACACAGCTTGAAGCACAGATAGCGTTGCTTTCAAGCAGGTGTAGTTCTCCAGCATTATAGTGGCTTGGTTTCTAACAACAAAGCTTTAAGGTTGCAATTTCAAGCCAAGTAAGTCACTGTCTAGATAACGGAATGATCGATATTCACCAATGGAGATGACCTCTTAATGAATCCATCCATCCATCTTCCATTCATCCTTCCATCCATCAATTTTCTTACCTCTTATAATGGAGCCCGTCCCCGGAGCCCGTCCCCCGGCACACACACAGGACACTGGACACCAGGCCATCGCAGCCCATTTCAGGAGTAATTTCTGGAAACCCAGGTAACACAAAACGAATGACACAGACTCCAAATAGACAGGGCGGAGGGAGGATTCCATTCCTGCAGAAGTGATGCGATTCTGCCCCCGCCACACTGCCAGGAGTCGCCCCTCCCAACAAGTCCAACAAGCATAGATGTATTTTAGAAAGCAAAGTTCTCAGTCTTCTCTGATTTTACTGCTACAAGCATCACGTTTTGAATGAGGACTTTTTTCTCCTTGATTCTTCAAAAAAAAATAATATTATTTATAAAACTGTTTTGCTAACACTAAGTATTAGTTACGTACTCATCCCATGTTCGTGTATCAATGATCAATTACGATTCATGTAATTCATGCAGGAACTATATTAGTCCATGATTTGTTCTTGAGTAGTACCTGAGTTACTAAGTTACTTGTGCCCATGTGGTGTTACCATTGTTTTGTAATAACATATATACTGCCAGGCCAAAAAAAAGCTGTCATTTGAATTTATATCATACTATCATACATAATATCATCATAATACAACTGGATCATTATTACAGGTCAGCAATGTTATGCAGAAATAAAGTGAAGTCAGCTGAGTACCTGAATGTACTGAATGTCCAGGTTACACCTCCATCCATCATCAGTGGATTTTTTTCTTCCCTGTTGGCATGGGCATATTCCAGGACAAGAATGCCAAGATTCTTTGGGTTTGAATTGTCAAAGACTGGTTCAGAGAGAATGACGAATCATTTTCACATTTGATTTGGTCACCACAGAGTTGTCACCTTAACTTCATTGAAGGTCTTTGGGATATGCTGAAGATTGGGATATGGTTCAGCTCACTTGTCAACGCAGGATCTCGGTGAGAAATTAATGCAAATCTGGATGAAAAAAAAAGTGAGATGTTGCATAAGCCTGTGGAAACAATGCCATGACAAATGGGCGCCATAATCAAAGCGGTACAAAGGAAAATTCATTCAAATGGCGGCTTTCTTTTTTGGTCGGGCAGCGTATGCACTCTGACTGCAGATTCATGCAAGAAACCCGCGTTTAACAGTTTTCCTGTGAGTTCTTAGTAGAAAATCCTCTGACCAGCATATTGATATTGTTATGGAATAGTCTGCAGTTCCTTATAAATTAGTAATAGTGCGTTTAATAGCAGGTGTTTAACATTTAATACTCGGCATTTCGCGGGGATTCTTACCTAAATATATGGGTCCCCTGGGGTTTTTTTTGTGCCCTGTGGGTGAACTTTGGGCTGCCACCGGCACGCTAACCGCACACGTTAACTAGGCGCTCGTGCCCAAATCTGCAGCACCCCACAGAGCTCTCATGTGGCCTGAGCCCAGAACCGCTGCTGACAAGCGGGTGGGGGGTGGGGGCAGGCGTGACAGCCGAGTGACGCTCCCCCTCGCGCTCAACTTCTGCCATGTGTAAAACTGGGCCTTTACTAGCACAACCTGCATTTTTATAACTTCTATCAGGCATAATAAAGTTGTATGCTTGGTTATAAACTGTGATTTAATGATATAAGAGCTTAATAAATGCTAATCAATGAAAAGAAAAAACAAATGCCTGTAAGCAGCTATATTGTAACCAGTAATGTTTACAATATGAAATTATAAATATGGGGAGTTTAAGGCTGGTGCCAATTAAAAAAACAGCAAATATAATAATTGTAGCTTGAAAATCAACCACAAGCCGTGTGTGAAACCAACAATTCATTTGATTTATACTCTACTTTCAGATAACAGCTACTAAGTCTTCTAAAAAAAGTGTTGTTTATCTCAGCCAGACCTTGGCATGCATTTTAACAGTGGTGAGCCTGAGTTCTTCCAGTGATGCTCACAGTGGTCACAATACGGGGAATTCATTGATGTTTCCGGTGAATCAGCATGCATTGTGGTGAAGCGATTTTCCATTGTTTTGTCTTATTCTGTTAGAGTCTTAGAATGTCTGGTGCCAAAGAACCGTGCAGTGCATGATGGGTGATTAAAGACCAAGAAATTAGAGCTGGTAGTCATGCAGTTGTGCACCGTGCCTTCACGGAATACACATCCAAATAAAAATAAATCTTCGAGATTGTTGCCGTGTGTTTCCATCAGTTTCCCAGTCTACTTAGAATATTCCAGTCACGGTAGGAAATTATTCACCATTTTTTGTGGCCTGTGTTTATTTCCACCATATTACTGCTGTTTTTTAAGCTTTTCATTTCAGGTTCCTAATATGAGGTTTAATTGAAAATAGATTGAATTCAAAGACATGCGTTTAAGTTAGCTGTCCTCTCCGGATCTCCCATAATGCATGTGTCTGGGGTGCTCCCCTGCCCGGTGCCCTCTGCTGGCCCCCACTACTGACCCTGTACTGCAAAAGGGGTCGGAAAGTGGATGGAAGTGCTGGTTTGTTGCGCATGATTCTATACATTATGCAGGTAAAGTTGTCATCAGGAACAAACCAGGAATAAACAGGGTGGGAAGTTCAGGTTCAGAAAGTACAAATCCAATAGAAAACTCTGTGACTGTCACTCAGTGGTTGATGGAAACAAAACCTTGGTCTGGAATTGTACTTTTTGAACCTGAACTTGCCGCCTCTTCTACCAGGTGTAGATCGGTTGCCCACTGGAGGTACCTGTGTTGTTGGGGGAAGATTAGAATAGACAGAGTAGGGTACTATCTCTGTCCGGTAACAAATAAGCTTAACATAAAAGTACAGGCAGGGATGGCCTGCCCTGCAGACGAGACAAGCGATTACCTAGTGTGTCTTTTGATTAAGAAAAACCCGTAACATTAGTTATTTACATTACTGTTAATATCTCACTGCTTGAAACAGATGCTAGTTAGTTAGTTAGCAACCAGATACTTTGTGCTACTGAAATGCTTTTAATACAAATGAAATGATAAAGTTTGTTTGCTGTTGCAAAGTCTCACCTAGGGCAAGACAAAACAAGACAACAGGAAATGCTCAGCACTAGAACACAATGCTACAGGCTTTTTAAAAGCTGATGGTGAGTTACATTTAAATGAAGAGTCCTCAAATTTGTGGAAGAATTTTAAAAAGCAACGTCTAAGTTTCATAGAAATGCAAGACCTGAGCATGGCTTTGAAGCAGAAAATGCCAACCAGCAGTGCAATGGACTGGCAACGAGCTCCTTCGTTCACAACAGGACAGCTTGCCCAAATGTTCTCGTATCCTCTGAAATGCGGATGAAGCTGTCCAGAGGAGTAATCTTTCAAGCTTCCAAAGGGAGGTGGCTCATCATGTAAGAGCAGCGAACGGTAACTGCTTACTCTCGTCACTCTACACAAATCTCGGCGTACTAGACAGTTCACAGGTACACAGTAGATGTCACGTCTGTTATAGGGACCAAAAACGCAGGCAGGGTGTCTCAGTTGAATGGATTCTTCCAAAACTCATCGACCTGGTGCTCAGTGATGCAATTAAAGAGGTCAGGACAGTAAATCACTTCAGATTAGTGTTGGGTAGAATGAAATTCTACAACATATCTGGAAAAAAAAAAACAAATTAGGGTTGAACTAATTTGCAAAGACCCTGCATACTCGGCAGTGCAAATAGGTTGAGCATTAAATATTGGATACAGCACAAAATGTTAGCAAGGTCTTTAATACTTCTGTGGGGAAAGTTCACCAGTCAAATCCTGAGTGCCATGCTAGTTAATGAAGTTCATTAGAGTTCATTTGAGTTCATTGAGTTCGTTGGGTTAATTCAATGTTCAATGTTTCTTAGATGAGACTGACTCTGAACGTCTTTTGGCAGAAAGTCTGGTTTAGGAAGTGTCGAAATGGCATTAATTGACTGCTGAATCAGCTTAATTTAGACGCTTACATGAGAACACGTCACAGGGGAGGTACTGTAAGGGCACCTGAAACAGTGAAATGCAGAGCCAGGCAATGCAGGAAATCATACGTGCGCAATGGATTTACTTTGAAACAAAGCCTGCTAGGACATTTAGTGCAGAGCACAGGCAAAACCAGAGGAAAGACTTTACTGTCAAAATCAATACTACGCATGCATGAACAGCAAAGTAAAAATTATAAAGTGTGCTGGATGTTTTTCAGGACATTTTTTCTTATGACATTCTTGTTTACAAGAAGCAACAGTTTTAGCAAAGATGAGAGACCTTGGAGAACAAATGCATGGAGACACTGAATAAATTTACTGTGAGACGTCTTAAAACAGACAAGCCACCCTAAAACCCAAGGTAGCAAAGCGAGTGCTGGCAAAAGCAGAGGCTGGACGTTAAGTGAGACTCACGTGTGGAGACTTTACCAGTCCATCACCATGTCACCATTGTGTGTGTGTATGTATATATATATATATATATATATATATATATTTATATATGTGTGTGTGTGTGTGTGTGTGTGTGTATATAGCAAGGCTGCTTCCAATTATTCCACCTCTTCTCAAATGTTTATTATGCTGCACACTTCCCATCTTTGCACATTACACACAAATACCACTATCAATTGCAATCTGCAGGCTTTATGTGCCTTTGTATTTTCTTTGTTTGTTTTCGTTTTCTTTAACCCTATTGTACTCTGTTATGTTTGCAGTGGACAGTTGTCCTTTATTCCCGTTTTCACTGCGTCCTGTTTGTCGCCAGTGTGGCGTCGTCGTCTCTGCGTTCACTGTTTGCATTGAACCACAACCGATTCCGGTATGTTCACAAACTGGCAATAAAATGTTGTGAGTTCTGAGCCCGGACAGGCGCACCTTCAGAAGTTACAGAAAGGCTTTGCACACAGCTCAGAAGCCTGGCCTGCACTCCCACAGATCCGTGCTCTCATTCCCTCTTCCTGTACACCGCACTGTTTCCATGACAGCCACACAAACGGTGACCTTTCCTTCCCAAAACAGACCGCATTTTTCTCTCTCATTTCCCATCTCATTAAATAGTTTCAACGGGTTTCCTTCCCTTTTTCGATACATTATTATTTTTTTAACAACAGACAAATGAGCTTAGCTCCGAGAAAACTGAGATTTTAAATAGGCCGAAGATTGTTTCCAGGCCCTCCTGCCATCGGGCTTTTATCACATTTCACTTATTATAAAGCTGTGCACTTCGGGAACGGAGATGTCGAGCGGGGCACTGCCGCGGATCCTGTTACGTGGGGCGGCCCCCGGCGATGTCCAGCTCTGGGGGTCCATTTCCCCGGAGCGGCCGTCCACGCATGCCGGGGCAGACGGGGCAAAACCCTGACATTTATTACGCGTTCAATTAGCAGCATCTCCTTTCCAGAAAGCAAATGGCTCCTTTGAGAAAAAAACAAGTCATGGCACCCCCCACCAATGCACAGTGTAGTTTTGCATCTAATCCAAAATTTCAATATATATATATATATATACATATATATATGTGTGTGTGTGTGTGTGTGAACCATTTTCCAGGTCCCCACAAAGATCCGTGAATACAATCAAGAAAGTAAAACCACGTCTCATTTTGTTTGATTACGTATGGTTAAGATCAGGGCTGGGTTAGGGGTTAAGGTCATCATGTTGGGATTAGAGTTTTCCCCATAGATATAAATAGAGAGTCCCCAGAAAGATAAAATTACAAACCTGTGTGTGTGTGTGTGTGTGTGTGTGTGTTTGTGTCTGTATGTTTTAAATAAATAGAAAAATATACATGCACACAGTATACATGATGTGGTAAAAATGCTGCATATATACTGGAACATTCTGAAACAATAAGCAAATGTCTATCAATAATGAAAATGCACAATACAGATGTCTATATGTTTTTTTTTTTAAACATTCCAAAAAGCAGTTGTTTTTCCCAAGCATACATTTACTGTAAATAAGCATAATTTAAATTATATGAATAATAAAAACTGCTTAATAATATATTCCTTGAAGGTTGCCTTTGGGAAAGGAGCCAGCCAGGTAGGGCTATAAACATTTTTATAACACTCTGATCCCCTTAGGAGTTTATATGAGATCACAGGCCAGGAATTCTAAACTGTGACCATGTGTGGGAAGTCAGGACACGGCCTGTGACAAGCACAATGCCACACACAGTCACTCCGGGGCGAGGAGGAAAGAGGCCAGTCTGGCCGGGGGGGGGCGCTTAGGCTAGGTGTGTGGTGGGGAAGGGGCGGTACCACGATTGTAATGCCTGTAATACTGGCCGTAATTAAAAATCACTAAAGACTAAACATGTTATATTACACAACAGGTATTAAATGAATAGTGTTGACTTTGGTGAGGCTATCAGTGTACTGGCTTCATGAAGTAGTTCATAATACAGAAAGGATTTCCAGGTCATTATGTAAATTCCTTCTTTACCACAACAATAATGTCAATGTTTTGAAAATGGAGGTGTGAATTCCCAGACTAGTGTACAGCAATATGTTGTTCCAGCATTTTACACAAAAAAACGCACAATCAAGTTTCGGGCAGATAAAAGAAGCAGGCTGATGGCCGAACAAAGAGACGGTTGGCTCATGAATCGCATGGCTGTCGAGATGCTAATATGATTGGCAGGCTGGCTCCTGCAGATTTTTAATATGCATGCTGGTTTGATGGCCAAGTGCATTTTAATATGCATCAACTAGGTTTTGATATAACAACTTTCCTTGCAGCAATACTCAACGAATCTTATTTTTTTCCCAGACGAAATGAATGAATAAAATAGAGGTTAATTTAGTTAGATGGCAGTTACAAATGACACATTACCAATAGTATTTATGTTTATCAATAAACAAAATGTATTTCCTAGAATGAACTTGTATTAAATGCATTTCTACACATTTGTATAGCAAAACAAGGCTGAAACTATAAACAACTGTGAATACGTCTTGGGAGCTACGTGTAATGTTACAATAATTTACCTAAATCATAATTATGTGACATTACTGCTTTTCTGAATTAACTTTATACAATAATGCATAATGGAATAACCACTTCATAAAGGGAGAACAGTCATTATCTCCATCAAGCAGTTGACCCTAATTGATACACTGACCTATTGGAGAGGTCTATAAACTACATGTATTGACATAACAGTTACTGCTACAGTATGCAATATGTGCTAATAAGAAAAATATGTAAAAATGCCAAATTTACTACTAAGTGCACTAGGTTAAATCGATGGCAGTGGCAGTAAGGATGCTTTAAATTGCTAAAGCTCAAGGGACATGATTCTCAACTCTGCTGATAACAAAGGACATCATTGTCAGGATTTAGTTTAGACTATCATGAACAATACATTGGATATCATATATTAAGCTGACAAAGGTGTTAAGCAGTTGCCTCATGCATGTTCTGTCTGACATTCAGAATGTCAGTCGACTTCATACATTCGCGGATCTGCCTCAAACAGGTGGAAATCGCTGAAGGTTTCAGATTACGGTGCGGTGCACGATGAAGGAAATGCAGGCAGGGATGCGGCCTGCTGGGAATCGAGTTTGACACCTCCTTAAGTGACTGCCTCCTTAAGCCCAGATGTGACCACAACTGCACAAGACCACCAGACACTCTGTGAGCTCACGGCAGTCCAAGGAGAACTCACCTTTCTATAAAGCAGTAGCATGTGGTCTTCATTAAGGTCTAATCTAATTAAAGCATACCATTGTTTGTGTCCTGGGGGTGGGGGTGCCTCTTGTTTGGATTAGCATATGCTAAATCAACAATGCGCTTTCTGTGGTTCAACAAAACATACATTCGCAAACATTGCGTATATTAAAGCTAAGAAATATCAGACTGCCATTCCCATCTAGCTGTCAAATTAAATTCAGCTCCGTGCTCGTTTCAGTCTTTTTGAAGTCATTCTTAAACAGTGTGCGAATTAATGAAAGCTCCGCACGCCCATGTCGCCGTGTGGTTTCGATTTGCGGGGCCCTTTGTCTGCGAGGGGGGCCAGAAATACTTAATAAAGCCCCAGGGTTCTCTAATGTGCTTTGTAGGGGAGACGAAAATAAGCCACCAAAGTAGAGCGGGTTGGGGCTCTCGCTGACAGCATGGCACGCCTCCCCGCCAGGGAATGAGCACGATTCGCTGGCGTTGGCGGCGTAACCACTGGGATTATCTAACCCGGAGGAAATAAAGTGTTATGGTTTTGGATTGGGCATAAGCATCTCCTGGCATGTGTGTGAGTGAGAGACGCTACTCAAGGAATTGTTAGAATGGGTTATGAAATTTGTTATAATGACATTGGTTACGGTTACAGGTCTTGAATGGTATAACCTCTGGGACCGGGGTTCGAGTCTCCACCATGGCTGCCTGTTTGTGCAGTTTGCATGTTCTTCTCGTGTCTTCATGGGGTTTCCTCCAGGTACTCTGGTTTCCCCCCACAGTCCAAAAACATGCTGTGGTTAACTGGAGCTAACAAGCTGCCTGTGGGTGTATGTGTGTGTGAATGATGTATGATCGAATGCCGTGTGAATGTGCCCTGCGATGTGTTGGCGACTCATCCTGGGTTGTTGCCTGCCTTGTGCCCCGGACCCCCCACGACCCTGGACAGGACAAGCGGTTACAGAAAATGGATGTATCAAAGTTTATTTCTTTTTATTCATTTCTCCTCCTTGTAAAGCTTGGGTTTCTGAAAGATGCTTATTATTATTATTATTATTATTATTATTATTATTATTATCGAGGTTTTCATTCAATATTTCTTTAAATTGCATAATAACAACATAATCTGAATGTATGTTAAATCTCAGAATAAAAAAAACCACAGCAGTGTGATGGATATGCCGGTCTCCCTCCCGGCTCCAGAGGAGGGCTGTCCGATTGTGCCATAAAACGCAGGCGACGGCTGGCTTGTGCCTCTTCCCAGCCCTTGCGCTGGACCATAATTGGAACTGATGCAAAAGAAACCAATAATAAGGCTATTATCCAGCCAGCCAATGAACAGTCAGTATTTTGTTTATAGTTAACATTGCTCAATCTTGGGCATTCGCACATCCTGCTGGGGTTACACACACCATTACGCGCACACTAGGGGGATTTAGACTTCCCAAAGACGTGTGTAGAGTGCGTGTAACGGCACGGTTAAGCGAAACAGAAGCAGCCACCTTCGTGTCACACGGACCATATATTCTTTGGCCCGTGGATTTTGATTCCTCCTCGAAAGGCCTGAGGCTTCAGTTTCTTCTCCATGCTTTCCTAACTCCCAGCAGATCCAGACAACCTCACTCTTCTCTGCAGATTAAGTTTCAACCCCCCCCCGAAAAAAGATAGAATCTGCATGAGCCCCAGTTGCGCTGCGAAACCTGCCACCCCCATCCGTATTCAGTAAGCAGCTTCCATTTAAAGGATTGTTCCGGATTTTTTTTTGTGGTTTGACATGGCGCCACTGATTGGTTTTTATCCTGTGTGGGATGAGGTCTGGGAGGTGTGTGAACATGGCGAACAACACAAACATACTGCCAGTACTCACCACACGGCACCCAGTAATCATTACTGCATTTGAAGTGGTTTTAAAGGTTTCTTCTGCCAACAAAAAAAAAAAAACAGGCGAAACGATTCAGCAGCGCAAGGGACAGTGCCGGGTCCATCTCCCGTTTTATCAGCTGGATACACGGTTCCCATCAAAAAGGCCCAAGTTTACCATCATCTGAATGTGTTTTTCTGAGTCGTGCGAGTCCCAGTCCTCGGCTGGGTGCCGCTCCTTAGCAAACATCCACAGATACCTTATATGACTCAACCTTAAAGTGAGCCGTGAGTCCTGATTGGCTGCTGCTCTCTCCCAGGCCTGTGTCCTGCCATCGGATGCCATCTCCAGCCAAACCGCTGCGTTTTTCCACAACGTAGAATTCAGGCCAGGCTTTCTTCTTCAACTTTTACTTCATATTTTGTTCCAATAAAAAAGGTAAAGCG
The DNA here is from genome assembly GCA_015163995.2 of Mormyrus lacerda. Classification (NCBI taxonomy): domain Eukaryota; kingdom Metazoa; phylum Chordata; class Actinopteri; order Osteoglossiformes; family Mormyridae; genus Mormyrus; species Mormyrus lacerda. The sequence continues at coordinate 14,690,310 of JAABNX020000047.1, read as the reverse complement.
GTGCTATATGTTAAATAAATAAATGAAACCACATTTCAATGCATCGCTTGAGCATGGAAGTTTGATTTATATAATCAATTAGCTGACAAATTAATTTTCTAAAAAACAATGTTACAATAGATAAACTATATTAGCTCAGCAATAATGTAACCGGGTTGGGGAATATTAGTGAAAACATGTGGTGACTTTTATATGTTTTCCAGTTATGGTCAGAAAAAAAGTTGTATTTCTAAAACTGGATTCTTAATTTATAATTACACTTGGTATGGAGGTTATAGGTTGAAATTACAGAATTCAAGTTCATGCATAGAGCTAAACTTGCGAACCATGGCATGTGCTATAAGTCATGAGAAAATCCCATTTAAGCATTGACAAAAAGTGACGGAACTAAAAATTAACAACATGTATTTATATATTTCTGTAATAATCCCAGTTTTTCATCATTGAAAAGATGTTTTGTTAAATCACTTACCTATATAGGATAAAAATAGTTCATTATTTTTTTCAGTCTTTTCTTCTAGGCTGTCCAGACCTATGCTCACGCTCCCCACTCTCCGGCAACCAGCAGGTAAGAATTCCTGCAGTGCATTGTGGGAAAATGAAATAAGCTATATACCAGGCCTGCCCAGTGATTCAGCAATTTTATTACATCATCATGTAAGCATTTTTGGAAATACCTTGGGCTGGGTTGTTTTTGAACAATTGCTGAGAGCCGCATGACTGCAGCGATTGTGCAAATCGAAGAATTTGTCTGCTGGAATGTGTGCTTCGCATGTTTCCCAAAATTAAGTTTTTGCATGACAATTCAATTAAATGACACGTCTAAGTCGAACTGCATAGACAAGCAAGTCAGTAAGAAATCTACTTTATTCCTTATTGGATGTTTCAATGAGAGATGTCATCGGTCATCGGAACTAATTTGCGAAGTGAAAAATTTATAACTCTGATTGCCATCGATGACTGAATTTGGAAGCGGGAACATATTTGTATGGACATTAAGAACAATCCTTGCAACCCAGCGCCATCTACATAATGCTGCTTAATTAAATGCAAGATAGCCCTGTAATGAGCAGTCACCTTGCTTAAAGAGCCTCGCTGCCTTGTAATTACAGAGTTAGCACTACAGGATCTCTTTGAAGTCCAGCTTACATTATGTTCCTGAGCCACTTCCTCTGAGGGCATCATTCAACTCGTAAAGACACACTGTTATTTATTTATTTTTTGCTTAAAAATGACACGGCCTAGGTGAGGGGGGGGAGCAGAGCAGACTGTATAATAGCTCGCTTCTTTTCCCTCAAGGCCTGAGAGTGGGAGACGGCAAGGCTGGCTGTCTGGGCCCCTGCATCTGCCCATCTCGCGCGCACAAGGGGCGAGCGGTAGACGCCAGCCGCGCAGCCCAGTCTGACATTCCAGCGATGCTCCGGAGCTCCTCATTAGTCGAGGACAGCAGTCACATCTGAATTCCATAATACTCCGGAGCGGCCCTGCGCGCTTGGAAAGAATGTTTTATTTATTTAGAAAACAACAGTGCAATTAAGATTTGGAGGCCGGGCTAGGGGTGGGGGCGGNNNNCTCAGGGAGGAGGAGGGTCCCGTCTTTTGTCATTTCTGTGAAGCTACAGGTTTGATTTAGAGCCCGTCGCTGCTGATCTCATTCTCTGCTCTTTAAAGACGGGGGGGGGGGTCCCTCAAGGGCTTGCTTGTCAAGGGGTGGTTTGTATTTATTGGACTGATTTGGAAGATTCTAGAAGCCCTCTGGTTTGCGAAGAGAGCACAACGCAAATATGCGGGATATTTCCAGGATTACTGGTGCCGCCAAACCTAATGCCTATATTATACGTTCTGATTACTCAGAGCCTCCATGCCTGCCTTCCCTCGAGGATCTTATCTCCTAGCTACACCATCCATGGCTAGTTTCTCTCGTCGTTATTATGCACAGTGTCTTCTTTTGAACTGTCCTGGGAAAATTTATGCAACAAAACCATATTTAAGCTTTGTACATAGTATTTGTTACCATATGGCACAACAAACACATTCTGTCATAAGCTCATGACACACAGCTGTTTTCTTGATGCTTTTATCCAAAGCAAACTATCCTTTTTCACATTCATACATATGGATATATTCAAACCAGCTAAAGGCAGCAGGCTTGACATTAAAGCTGCGCTCTTAATCGCTGCAGTACCTTAATTGCTTTAGGAGAACTGCCGTGACAGAGTGATGACAAGGTGACCGATCTGTGTGACGTTTGAACATCTTATTGCATTTACAGGTGGAATGTTCTGGTCCAGATGATGAAGGAGAATATATCGGATGTCATACTGTCAGCTAAAACACTTTGAAAATTATATGGATTTAATGGGGGGGACCACCGGAGCAGTAAGAAATCAGGGAGATGGAGCGACCTCTCAGGCATTGGGTGAACTGGGACCAGGCAGATGGGCCTTGGGTTCTCCTGGTGGTCCCGGCACGGCTCTGAAACACGCACGGCTGAGAGCAGAGTTCTGTTTTGGGAGCCCGCTTACTTACACCCATCGGCGTGTTCCTCTCGATTCACAGCAGGTCTGGGACCACCTAGGTTTTGATTTTGTCCCAAGCTGATGTAGTTGAAGGTCCTTCCCAACATTACAAACATCATAAACTTTACAAAGTGAGACTTTGATCTTATTATTCGCTAGAAGAATCTGAGAAATGCGAAGGTGGAGCAGAAGTGATCTTATTTTAATTCTGGAGTCATACGGGGAATACGGAAATGGGATTTCTCAAAACAGCTTTGCATATCCTGCCGGGTCAAATTGCAGTGAATTGTTTCAGGACCACTGAAATGTGCATCTTTAGATTAAAAACACGATGCATCATATGCTGAACATCCAGGTGTATTTTACAAAAAGTAAATTTGTTATTTATTAAAGGTCACATCCATCCGTCCATCCATCCAATCTCCAGCTGCTTGTCCTTGAAAGTGTCACAGGAGATCAAGAGTCAGATGCAGGTAATATGGTGCCCAAGGCCCAACCTGGGGAGCCAATCCATTGTAGAGCACATAGCTTTACACACTGACACGCCGGTCACACACCATGGATAATTTAATGACACCAATTAGCCTAACTACAAGTCTTCAGACTGCAGGAGGAACCCAGTATTCTAGAAGGGATACCTTACGGGAGGAGACAACAGTGATATCCACTCAACATGATTCTACCAATTAGTGTAAAATAGGTTATACCCAAAATGTAAGTATTTTGCAACCTGTTTAAATATAAATTCTATATTTAGTAATAAAATTAGCATTTTATTACTTTTTGCAGCGTAATTATTCTATTATTATTCTATAATTCTCCATATATATTGCAAAGTTTACTATTATGAAGGTAAAAATATTGACAATTGCTAAATTCTAAAAATTGCATTTCTTACAATACACACAATAGTTCATTTTGCAGCCTCTGTAATAGATGGTCCTGAAGGGTAAAGCGTGCTTCTCGCTGGCCGGGGACCAGTTATGTTAAACATGGCCGGTTCTCCTTTAGAAGCTGACAGGTCTTACATATGCAAAGGCTGTGGATGAGTCGCTCTAAGGCTGCATCTGCATAATCTCACGGGCACCAAGAGCAGGTATCGATCCCCGCAGCACAGGAGGCCGACTGGCGTAGGCCCCGGCCGCTCGTCAGGACCTGTCAGTCTGCCTCTTCCACGGGGCCCCATCTGCGGAGCCCCTAATGAAATCACCCAGCGGAATGTTCCAGCATGTGCCACTTGGGGTCAAGAGTGACACAGGGCTCCATCCCCACGGAGCAGTGACCTTTCCCAAAATGAATAATTCAGGCGGGATGTCCGTGTCCCCCCCCCTCCCCCCCCCCCCGCTGCTGTCTCCAACATCACGAATGTCAAGGTGGCCCATTTAAAGGAAGATTAAGCCCCTGCCCCCACATTCACAAAGGGAACCAACTGGCAAGCTAGCAAACAAGATAACGAGACCCAGGGGCTCGTAGATCAATGTGTCCAGCCATAGGTGCTTCTAGAATATTTACTGTACGTATTTTGAGTCTATTTCTGATCTTGACCGACCTGAAAAATAATTCTAATGAAACCATATTTCTTAAACATTTCACACCGCCTGCTAGGCAAAATTACCCCCCCCCCCCCCCCGCCCCCGCAGCAAACTGAATTGTGGGGGACTTGGAGGGGTGAAGGGGAGGGGTCCCATATTTCTTCAGCGAGCTAAGCCCCCCCCCCAAGGGTCAAATCCTCAAATTGCCCCTGTGTCCAACACTGTCCAGAAGCTACAAAAGCCTCAATGCTGCAGAATCACAGTCAGACAATTTTGAACGAAACAAGATTATCGGCTGATTATCATTCACATATTATCTCTGAAAGGCACTTTCTTTTGTGTTGCACCATACTCCATCAATAAATGATTGTCTATATAACCGTCGCAAAACAGAAGCATCATCTGGATATTAAATGCCTTCACAGGATTTCTAGGGAACTCTGCCAGGTTGCATTGGCGTGGATCCCAGCTTTGTATTTACTCATAGCGCATTTTATCTGCAAGGAATGTTGTGCATCGTATTGAAATATCCATCCCCATTCACATTTCAAGAAGTCTTCAGCAAAGGCTACATTGTTTCCCCTTATTGTCTCTGTGTGACCACACCAGATAATTTAGCCAAATTGTGGCCATCAAAAATGGGTGTATTAGTCCATTAATCTTTGCTGACACTGTTCTGAATATCTCTGCATTTGCGGCCACATAGGTAGTCAAACTGGATAGCTGGGTTCAGCAGATCTGCCCAGAAAAGGCATTGCAGGGTTTGGTGTAGGGATGTGCATCGCTGCATGTTTAATGAGATCCGTCAGTGTATGAATACAGTTTCATCTCAACAATATGTTAATAATGCTGTATGAAGTAAGAAAGTCAAATTTCTTTTTTTTTGTTTGTTTATTTATATA
>JAABNX020000047.1:14672285-14685258 GCA_015163995.2 Mormyrus lacerda | reverse complement strand
TATTAATATAATATATAAGTCTAATTTCAATTTCATTTATGTTGTCATTCTTCTTTTTTTTATTCCACATTCTGGTGATTTCATCACAGCTGAATAATTTGTGCACTCCATGGACAAAAAGACGTATGCCTACGTTTGAAGCCTGGTTTTTTCACTGGCGCTTGGTGCCTCTGGAGCAAGTCGCCGTTACAGCTATTTGGTCAGGCGACGAGTCTGGGAAATCTCACAGCGGACGCTGACTCATATCTGGAGCAGATAGATGAACAGCCCAATACTTCTGCATCTGGGAGGGCTGCCCTTCTGCTCTCACAGAACCAAATGGGCTGACAGAGGAGCAGAGCTAGGCAGCCTCTCTGAAGGATAGACCTTTTAACAACGTTACCATAATCCAGGGGAGTCCTGATACCGTCGTACCCTCACATACTTCATTTGTGCCCACACACCCGTGGCAGGGCCCCCCCTCTCCAGAATACAAAATGGAATAATCCTGTTCCCTTTCATCATTTTCACCTGTGTCCTGTTAACTGTGTGGATATTTAAACCGCTGTGTATTTATGTTAGTTATAAAAACTTGTTTTTTGTTCCTGCACTACAGGCTGATCATTAGGTCTGGCTTTCCCCATGTATGATGATTGAGGATTAGTTTTCATCGGCCTCTTTGTGCTGCTCGAGCTTAGCCTGACTTTCCACTTTGAGTCCTGGACATTTGTTTTGGACTCAAGACCATAAACTCCAAGCCTGGATTCTCATCAATTGGAAACTTTCCATTGTTACAGACACCAATTGGGTAGGAAACAAGTTAGCATCCCCACATAACCACCACCCCCCAACACACACACACACACACACACACACACACAGGTTTGTAATATATCTTTGCAGAGACTTTCTATGTGGAAAACTCTAATCTAAACATGATGAACTTAACCTCTACCCAGTCCTAACCTTAACCATAAGTAATCAAACAAAATGCACAACTTTTTTAGTTTCTTGATTGCATTCACAGATCCTTGTGGGGACCTGAAAAATGGTCCTCACAACATCAAAAAAACAAGTTCTTATAACAATGTCCTCCCACAATGTAGTATATCCCTAATACTCACTCTCTCACACACACACACACTTATGTAAAGACATGTTCAGAAGCTTTTCTTTTGCAGTAAGGTGATAAAATATAAAATTCCCCTGCAGTCCTTTAAACTTCCCCTATAACATTATCGAGACTAAGGTATGCATGTCACACTACAGATTCATCTGAAAATAAACACCATTCATTACTGTAAGTATTCAATACTGCTTAGAAAAAAATGCATTTAGAATAGAGATATTATTAATCCCTATGGGGAAATTCACATTTCGCTTAGCTTATCTCGTGCTCCATCAGACTAGTATACAGGTGAGAGCAAGCTTTGGGGTCGCAGCAAAGGGGCAACCAACTGACACCCCCCTGGAGCTGGGGGGGGGGGGGGTTAAGGGCCTTGCAGATGCATGAACATTCTGCCAAGGGCAGGACTCAAGCCAGTAACCTTCTAATCATCACCACGGAGGCTTAGCCCACTGAACCACACCCCCCTGGAAATGTCGGAAGAGGGCGATGCAATCCATAAGCAAAGACATTACGCAGCACATCACTTTAAAAAACTTCAGGAGGGTAGACTCCATTGTCTGCTTGAATTTACTAAAGTCCACCAAGACAAAGTCCTTTAAAACCTTTAAACTATTAAGCAAGGATGTGGGTATTCACTTTAAAGAAACAACAATGAAAAACAAAACACGTGTGCAGCTTCCCTTCGTCAAACCAAGGACAAAACTAATAAGCAGGATTCACAGGAGAATACCTCACATTCTGTTCTCATTTATAAAATTCCCATCTCCTGTTTCTTATAAACTTTCCACTGGCCGTTTGATACAATCGCTTATAAATCGATGCCTGGGCTTTTCACAGCAATAACAGCGACAATGACGACAACGACAGACCTCAGAGTAAAAGCTCACAGGCGATAAGGATGTGACCGCCACACTATTGAAAGAGCTTTTTTTTGTCATATCTCCACAAGAGCAGATAGCGGACCTGTCTTAACTCAAACCTAAGCGCTGCTCCCTTTCATAGCTTGGCCGCTGGTCTCGCCCCAACTTTAAATCTCCACTCATTCATTAAAAAAACATCAGCCCTGTCTCCACCTCTCACAAATCACCGAAAAGCAGCATCTTCGAAGCGGAACGGCCAAGCGATAACTCAGCCTCGCTCGAGCGGCCCGGTCCGCCGGCTAAGTCGACGTCCCGGTGCAGCCACCGATGGGAGAGGTCAGTCTCCAGGTCAATGATCTCTGCTAATCATGACAGCATATTAGTGAGGGTTTACCAGATAGGGGGAGGGAAAGACGTAAAGCCGTCTTGCTGCAGACTATCAGCCTGGCGTCGAGCCTGAGCAAGGGCGCATGTCGCGCTGCTCACTTAGTGGCTTCCATTTGCATTTGGGCAGAAATTTATTTTCCCGTCTTGGCGGTGCTTTCTGCTCCTCGGTTACGGCTGTAGCCAGCAAGGAAAACTGCAATTTTCTTTTCAAATATATGACACTGGCATGCAAATCCAGGGTATTAAGGGTTGGTGGTAGGAAGCTGTCTGTGCAGAGTCTTGTGCACTTTCCATGCTGACCAGCGCCATGGTGCTGAGGTGTTTCTTCATCTTCTTCTTCTTCATCATCTTCTTCTTGTACTCCTCAAAGACCAGGATGAAGACTCTGTAAAACGGGCTCTTCAAACTATCGCCAGAGTGGTGTTTAAAATTGCAGCATCAAACGGGACATACAGGTGTTCTCACAAGATGTGATTGGTTGTTCATCCATAAAATAGTAGATTTCAATGCTAAAATGCTAACCTATAGTACTTTGGTACATTTTGTAGGGGGGGGGGCACTGAGTAGCATTGTGGCCTCGTGCCTCCAGGGTTGTCAGTTTGATTCCCACCCCTATTTCTAAGTGTGAGAAGTTCGCATGTTCTCTTCACTTTTGCAATGGTTTCCTCCAGGTGCTCCGATTTCCTCTCACGGTCCAAAGACTTAAGTGAATAGATGCCTCTAAATTTCCATTAGTGTATTAATATGTGTCCTGAGATGGACTGGCAACCCATGCAGGGATATGCCCCAGGCTTCCGGGATGGGCTCCAGGTTCACCGCATCCAAGTCCTGGATAAGCAGTTGGAAGATGGATGGATGGAATTTATGGAGGTTACTTAGTGGGTTGCACAGTGGCCTTGTACCACCAGGGTTCTGAATCCAATTCCGACCCCTGGTTTGTGGAGCCTGCTCTGTTTATATAGGTCTTTTCTGGGTACTCTGGCTTCCAGCCACAGTTCAAAAACATATAGTTTAGGTCTATAGTGTGTGCCCTGAAAAGGACTGAGATTCCCCTCTCTGGGCTGTGTATGTTTCCCAGAAAAGGCTGCATTCTCACCTAATACTGACCCAGATCAGGGAAGGTGGATGGATAGATCTTAGGTATTGTGAAAAAATGGACTTAAATTACACACTTTTAAAAGTTGTGCTCTATGCAAGCTGACAGTGCCTCTGTTAGCTTTCAGTGCCGGGCTCTCAGACTGTGGCTGTCTGTCTCGATCATTGTCCTGTGGGAAACACTTCACGCTAAGCAACACACTCATAAGCATTCACCCATCGCGTAAACAGGGACATTTCTGGTCAGGAAAGGCATTTTTGTTGGAGGAAACCGCCACTGTTCTGATTTAATCCTCCTATAATTCATTTCAAGCTCCCCTCTGCCCCTGTTATTAATTGGTTGGTGATTATGATTGATGTGGTCAAAATGGGTCTTCCTCTCCCTGCTTCCTCCGTTTCTTGCCTTCCTGGAGGCTACGGCCGTGATTCTTTCGGCTGCCCACATTCCCCACCGCAAAAAGACAAAGAAGTCGACTCACAAAAGGGCTCTGTCAGACTTGTAAACATCCTCGATTCCATAGCAGAACATTTTCTGTTTGTAAGCAGAAAGCCTCCCCCCCCCCAACATTCGCGTGTCTCCATCCTTGTCGTCTGTGGGCACCGTCACATTCTGCCACATCTCATGGAAAGCCACATGGCAGCGAGTTCATGGCACGCATCCCACCATCCCCTGGGCCAGCCGTGTCAGCACCAGTGCGACATGGGCTCTCCCTTTGCCCCCGAGTCTTCACATGCTGTATAATTAAGCATTCTTTATGCACTTCATTTCCGAAATTTCCACTTATATTTCAAATTATGGTAGCGGGCAGACTGTTTGAATTCCTAGACCCACTCTATAGTGAGAGCTTCCTCCCTTCTTTCTCAGCTAATGGTAGCCGGTCGACGTTTCATACAGATCCAAGGGAAAGCTTGAACTGAAGAGTGTTTTTAATGACATCCAGAGTTCAGTAAGCACCCAAGACAACGTTGCACTTCTTTGTAATACAACTAGATTCTTTTAATGCTTTTATTAGTCAGCAATATGACAGAAATTAGCAAAACGTAACTTCTACTGAGACCTTAAAAAAATAAACAATCTAAAGTAAAATGATGGATTTAGAATAATGTCTCTATGATCTTTACCCCAAAATAATGTCTCATACTGATCCACAAATGACTAGCACAAGATGCAAATTGGCACCACATAATATTACTATGGAACTTCATAGGTAACCCTCTATTATTACTATAACACTAAAATTTACTAATATGTGCACTAATACTTGAATTCAAGGACATCACTTTTACCTAAACTATATGGTAACCATTGTAACAGCTGGATAAGATGATTTTAGACATGATAATAAAGATCTAACATAGATTTCTTGCTTCTGTATTTCAAACATCCTTCTATCTGCCACAATCCCACCAGTGGATCCTCTCCACAGAGCTTCTAGGTCTATCAAGCTTCTCTCCCAGGATCACAGCTGCGGTCGGATGGCACTTTTCCCATGAAACCTCTCCACTATCCTGCACACTTACACATATACCATGTATATTCTGTGCAGAAATGCAATGATAGATTTCACTGTAGCCAACCAGGTACTGGAGCCAGGTGGTACCAGAAGGTCACGGGTGCGATGTCCTTTGAAGGTATGGCAAAAGAAATACACACACAAATGCATGGGTTCATAGCCTTGTGGTTACCTGTCAATTCAATACTTTATGTCAGTATTTTCCAGTCCGGTCCATGGGGACCCACAATCAGTCCCACAAATGTTTTTGCTCTCTCCGAGCTTCCTGCCAGACAGTCCACATTTTTGCTCCCTCCCTCTCACACAGACACACACACACAGACACACACACACACACACACACACAGTCGGTAAACATATCTTTATGGGGACCGCTCATTCATTTCTATGGGAAAAATGCTAATGTTAACTATGACACCCTTAACCCTTTCCCAGTCCTATCCATAACCATAAGTAACCAAATAAAATGCAAAAGATTGTTGCATTTTTAGTCTTTTCATTGCAGTGACAGATTTTTATTAAATTGAGGTTCCCCATATGGTGACCGAAAAAGTGGTGTCCACACGGTCCAAATGACAGATTTTTCATAATACTGTGGAGACATTATATATATTCACACACACACACATGCACACACACGCACACACACAACACACACACACACAAAATCACAACAAAAGAAGATGGCTGTTTGCCTAACTGCATGTCTTTGGATTATCAGAGGAACCCGGAGGACGCAGCAGAACATGCAAATGAGATGCTACAAAACACAAATAATGAGCCAGAACAGAAATGATTGGTCGTTCAAAGGTTAGCAACACAGAAGCCCATGTGTGGGCCGCTCACAAGCAGCCCGGCTTGTCATACTAGTTCAGCTGGGTCTGCATTAAACGCAAAACTCACACACAAACCAACTGCCAGTTACCAATTCCTCTTTGAAAGAGAACTTGTTGACACCAATGAACACAACTGAGTCATAGGCTTATCACAACACAATTCAGAGTGTTTGTTATTTGTATTCTACATCTTTATGCTATTTTAATTCATCTGAATAATCAGATATCGCATTCATAAATGACAGAACTGAAGGTCATTCCAGTAACTATGAGCTGCATGAAATAGTCACTCAAAGTGCAAAGTATATTTCTAGACTATTGCAAACAATTTGCTGATGTTAATGAAATGTGGAATTGGGTAACAGCACTATATATTTTTTATATACTTTTGGAAGGAGACTCTCCTAAAATTGCCCAGATGGAAGTCCTGGATGGTCACTGACTCTCATGTTATCTTCAAGGTGTTAAGTGAGCTTAGGGATGGAGGACTTGATGCCCACTGGCCCTGAACTCAGTCTTTTGAAGATCTAAAGTAGATTCCGGTGAGATGTGGTTTCTAACATCAATAACCAGGCACACATCAAGCAGCAGTACAAAGAAACCATTGGATTGTTGAGATGGACAGATGAGTAGAGTGATTACACTCCAAAGTCCTGAATCACACGGGATAAAGACAAGCTCAAGCGTTTCAAGCTGGAATCTGTGAGGCATGAAGCTGACACAGTGGTTATCCTTAGCACGGATTAGCCCTGGATACTGTCCACATAGCGGAGAGTCACCTAGCCAGGCTAGCTAGCTCTCAACAGCGTCGAAGCTCTGCAAGATGGGTCTTCCCCTCTGTCCTCATACCTGCGGATGATTACGCCGGGGATACCAGGGTAATGGTATTTACCACTGGAAGAAAAATAAGCCAAGAGAAAATCTTCAAAATTCGTTGTTTAAACCGTCAAAAGTGGTAGTTATTAGGCAGATGACAGATAATGCAAGGAGCCGTAACTGAAAGAATCAAACGGCTCACACCCGCCTCCCTGGCTCACGCCCAAGAAAAGGGCCATTTTCACGCTGGTGTGTTCCAGCGAGAATGGCATTAAAGAGCCACCACTCGCAGGACGTGCCCGTACATAAACTCCACCGGGCCAATTCGAGGATGATGGAGCTCTCGCGGAAAAAGCTGGAATCACGCTACATAATTGCTCGCTCTTCCACAGACCCATGCCGTCTGAGGAGCGGCCCAGATCTCGAGATTTAGGAGGGGGCAGAACCTCGCAAAGAAGGATAATTTATTCATCTAGCATCTCTTACAGACATTAAGTATAACATTTTCCCCGCAGATAGAACCCTTGGACAGGGCTGCATGCTGCATGGGGCACTCAAAATAAAATTATAAGTACATCAGGCGTCACATCCATCCCACTTCTGATATCTATGAGAATCAAGAACACATCTTCAAAGATCTGATAGGTTTAGCGCTGCAGAAAGTCATGAAACCAAAATGAGAAAGTATTAGCGATTTACATTGGCAGCGGTCGTCATAATCACTGCCCCTCTCATGTTACGGTGTATCTGGTTAATTTATTTCATGGGTAATTTGTATTGTGCAGATTTGCTATGTTCCAGAGGAGAAGCTGAAGACTAATGTTGCAAATACGCTGAGACATAATTTAAACGATAAGTGAGAAAGGGACAGGAAGAGGTATGAGGCTGACTGCTGATATTTTAGTAAAGGCGGGGATATATATCAAAACAGCATTTGCCAAATACAGATATGTGGCGCTGGCTTGTATTGTAAGGAGGGATCAGAAGAAACATACTCACACAGCATGCCTCTCTTTAGGGATTTTATACAAGTAAAGTGACATAGCGGTTAAGAGAATGGACCAAGTGTGGTCGTCACGTTGAGCAAAGGTACAACGATTTCCCTCCGCAAGCCCCTAGTCTTCTTTGCAGCCGTAATTCATGATAATCGAGGAACAGTGTTGAGAAACATTCTCCATGAGTCCAAGAACAACATTATAGCCAAGCGGGCCCCAGATTGTAGCGTTTGGGTTACACTGTGACTCAGCCCATCTCCATTCATTCTGTCACTGTCAGGTGCAGAGCAACTATACATGTATCTGCTATCATTAGTGCAGCTGTATGTGGGAAAGAAATATAGCAGTTGATACAAAAAATGACTATATTCCAGTTGTGTAATAAAGAGTTCGAGCCCCAACCCAGCTTAATGGAAGAGGACAGACAATCTGCAATAACATTAGCCACCAAATTGTCCAAGGCACTGCAATTTCCTCCCAATATGTCCTGAGAATTACTGTATGGGAAATTATTAAACTATATATCCATCATACATACCCCCAGAAACTCATTTTTGTGGGGCTTTTAGCAGTAAAATGTATCACCTGGCATGGTTAAGCACTATCCATCATAACAACTAGGATTTGAAAGGGCTGTAAATAACCCACTCATAGACACTAATATAAAACAGCAGATGTAGGATGACAGTCCATTGAAGAAAGGATTTACAAATATAGGTCTAATAAAGTATTTTCTCTCCCCTCGCTGCAAAAAAAAACTACACCGTTTCCTTCTTCTCTGAGGAACTGTCAGAAATTCGACAATTTGCTGTAATCTTAAAAACAATCTGAACTGGTCCATGATTAAAATTCAATTAGGTTCCCCACAATGTAATAACAATCTGTTATTTTGACATTGTGTGGACCATTTTTAAGGTCCCCACAAAGATCTGTGAACGCAATCAACAAAGTAAAAATGCCAAAAGTCTCGTATTTTGTTTGGTTACTTATGGCTAAGGTTAGGGCTGGGTAGGGGTTAAGGTCATCATGCTGGAGGGTCCCGACAAAGATATAATTACAAACCTGTGTGTGTGTGGAGATGGAGAGAGAGCAAAAGGGATCCTATGATGCATAGGGCACAATGCAAGGAAACCCCCTTGGCAGAATGATATACAGTAAAAATGAATATGGATAAGTAAATAATATGATACAGTGTTACTCCTTTGAAGAGTAACGGCTCTGTTGGAACAGTGAGGGATATATTATTAAATATCATAACTCATACAATGGTTTTTGTTACAAACTTTCATTTTGAGACTTTGGTTGAGATACTTCATCCCAGTCAAAATTTCCACATCCAGTAGCTTAGCAGCTACGTTGCTGCTTCCCCAGGCAAGCGCAGCAGCTCCCTGGCGTCTCATAAATCAGGAATAATAAGTTGGAGTTCCCGGCAGGTCAATGGCGCTCCTATAATCAGCAGACTGATTTGTATATTTTGCTCATTGTGTTGTGATTCATTAAGCCTAAGTGTCTCCAATTATTTTGCTCCTCTCTACACGGCTTTTTAAAATGTCCTGCAGTTACCAGTGACATTCAGCTCAATCACCCCCCGCCCCCTCCAAAAAAAATATTAAAAGTCAGTGTTCACCTTGACATCCATGACACTAAAATCCACAAATCAAACCAGAAATCTTGGTGCAGTTCTGGACTATAGCCATGTAAAGATGACAAAATCAGCCTACTGCCACCTTAAAAACATAGCAAGAATTAAAGGATTTCTCTGTAAACAAGATGCAGAAAAGCTTGTTCATGCATTTATTTTTAGCAGACTAGACTATTGTAATGGTGTATTCACAGGTCTTGGCAAAAAAAAACAACCAGACAGCTGCAGCTCATCCAGAATGCTGCCGGCCGAGTCCCCGCTGGCATGTGGAGAGCAGAATATATCACACTGGTCCTTAACTCACAGCACTGGCTTCCTGGTGTGTCACAGGATTGATTTTTAATTACTATTACTTGTCTATAAAGATGTAAATGGTCTCAAGCCTAAATAAATCTCCCATTTACTTGTACATTATGAAGCACGCAGGCCCCTGAGGTCTGGGAAAGGATTACTCAGTGTTCCCAGAATCCAAACCAAGCAAGGTGAAGCAGCGTTTAGTTTCTATGCTGCTCATCTGTGGAACAAGCTTCCTGAAGACCTGAGGTCTGCTCAGTCTGTCAGCTCACTTAAATCAGGCCTTAGACATCACACAGCAGCTTTTTAATAAACAAAATCAGCACTACTCATTCATGCACTACTACTACAACCCAGCTTCTTATTAGTTACCAATTTATTCTTATATTTTGCATCATAGGTTTTTTTGTCTTTATCATCTTTTGATTGTGATTTTAATGTCTTCTATTTGTAATGTATCTCTATACACCTGCAAAGCATGTTGAATTGCCTTGAGTCTGCATTGTGCTATATAAATTCATTTACCTTGCCTACAGATCAGCCGTAACGTTCTTCAAACATGTGAGACATCAAACTGAACTGAGATCTTACACTCTTCTCCAGCTGCCTCTTCCCTTAAACGGTGGAGAGTCCAGTTTATAAGTGAAAACCCACATGAAATGCTATTTACAAGAATTCTTAAAGTAGTTTCCAGCCATTAAACAAGCATGTGAATGACCTACGGGTGTAAGAGATGACAGGTCAAAAAAGGGTTTCCTTGCCTCCGGATCACTCTCCGCTAATTTAGATGAAATACTCAAACCAATAAACTTCATCGGTTTTAAATTAAAGCAGTCGTTTGATTCCATACCTACAGTTTTCCATGTGTCCCGATGGCCATTTGTATACGGGGGGGGTCCTGCAGCCAGGCTACACCGGGATACAAGCACTCAAGTCTTGCAGATGGTCCAAGAATTCTGCTTTAAACACACGCATCAGAACCACAGACATATGCTAGTGTGCTGCTGCTTTTTGTTAAGTTTACAACAAAGATTTGAAAGGGGAAAGTGGGGTGGGGATGTGAGGAGAAGATGCTTCTTTCATTGACTCACTGGGAGTCTTGAGTTTTCCATGAGATATATATATATATATATATTCAGTGACATGGAAAGTTAAGCACCTAGAAGTAATGGTCCAATTTGGGGGCAGTTTGGTACACGTGCAGACCACTGATGGGTATGTAAAAGATCGATTTGCCAGGAGCTGCCAGGTCTAGTCACCAGACACAGAGGATGCCTCGTAGACGCATTAGACAGCATTACCGGCACTTGATGGAGTTTGATAGGGGCTGCATTACGGGTTTGCATGAGACCGGCTGGTCATGTCGTGCAATTGCCTGGCATGTGGGGCATGCAGTTGTCACAGTCGCCGGATGCTGGAACCAACGGGCACGTGAGGGCACTGACACACGTCGTGCAGGATCTGGTCGCCCAAGAAAGACCACACCAAGGGAGGATCATGGTATTGTGCGCCAGGCATTACAGAACCCCATGACATCCGCTCCTGCCATCCAGACACAGGTATTGTGCCATCCATCACTTTGTCTCGACAACTGGCATCAGCTGGACTATGGGTTCACCGTCCTACACACTCACACACACACGCACACACACGAATATATATATAAAGTTCCCCCCAGTGTGAAAGCTGAGACCTAAATTGTAGCTTACAATTGAAGTTTACAGAAGCAGAAAGGAATCCTGAGCAGTGATGTACACAGGCATGATCTACGACTGGAAAGACATAATGTTTTTTTTTAAAGTGGCAACGATCAGGGCAGCCATTTCCTAGAGGGTGACATTAGTTTGAATGATATTTATACAATTTATCAGTATATAAAGCTGTCAAATGGTAAATAACGAGCCTACAAAACATTTTTTCCGACTTGTGGCTACTTTAGTAAATGTTATTTATGCATTCAAAGTATTAGTAATTAACTAATTCACTAATTAAGCTTCAGCAAGTAACAGCATATCTATTGTAGATAGATAGATAGATAGATAGATAGATAGATAGATAGATAGACCTCTAGTAATGTCTGTAGGAATCTTTGTCTTACACAATGACAGGTCCAAATAGTTGCAATATCCAGTTCTGGAAAATTCCATTCACACCATTTATGATCTGAAATGTAAAATACTGAAAGCCAGACTGACATAAAACGTGGCAGGAAAAAAAAACAGCAAAAGTTAGCAGACGAAATACCTGCCGACATTCTGCGGTGAGTAAATCGATCAGCATGGACATCAAAGGGCAGCCTGAGTGCAGTAGCTTGTGTTGCTAATCCAGGTGTCAGTGAGATGTTAGCCTGCGACAGGTTTTTAGCTTAAAGATTGTTACTGAAACAGCTCTGCATTTTCCTGGCCCCAAAACATCCTTCCAACTAAATCCTCTAAAGGGGCTCTCACATTGACCTGGGTTTTGTGTTTCCACTTTTGTCCTTTAAGCAAACTTGAGAGCCTCTCTGTTTGTCCTGGTGTATTTGCTGACATCTCAGATGTCGCCTCTCGTGCTTGTTTGTAAACATCCCAGGGCCTGTTTCATGCCACTGAACACCGAACCTCCTGCGTACCCTGGGAGCCTAAACTCTTATTGCTAAAGAGCTGCCATTTACCTGTATTTTGAGTGACCCTCTTTGATGTAGGCAGCATATTCACGGGTAAGTTGCCTCAAGGGGTCATGTGACCCATCAGTGTTGAGTGCTAGGCCTCTGCGTCAAAATACCATAAAAATAAAATCAAATGTTTTTGTAAAGTTGCTCTGCAAAAAACTGTTTTTCTACAAAAATTCTTGAAATATTTGGGTTCATTTAAAGGACCATTAATACTTTATGGAGGGAAAACAAAACAGCTGTTGCAAGTCTTGCTCTTGCTGCTTAGCCAGAGTGATGATAGCTCCTGTCCTGGCGTTGGAAGTCAGCTGCCCGTTACGCAGTTTTACATTATAGATAATTCAGAATAGTTTTAATTCACCAGGGAAAAGGGACTATTTCTGGCAAATGTATGGCTGCAGGAGAGCTGTAAGAGCTTTTATGGTCATACTGAACGGATGGGAATAAACCTTAGGACACTGAGGCCCACCTGCCTCATGCAGCTGGAATGGGGCGAGGAGAGTAGCTTATAGGAGGCAGCGAGCTGGTTTTCTATGCATAGCAACGGACAAATATAATTGCTGGTTCAGAACAAAGAGTATCACAGTAGTGAGCATTGTCTCCTCTGGGACTTGGGTTCCATGTGTGTCAAATTTTCATGTTTTTCCTCCCCTTGTTGTTAGAACATAAGAACTACACAAATGAGAGGAGGCCATTCGACCCATCAAGCTCGCTTGGGGAGAACTTAACTAATAGCTCAGAGTCGTTAAAATCTTATCTAGCTCTGATTTAAAGGA
>JAABNX020000047.1:14641843-14672185 GCA_015163995.2 Mormyrus lacerda | reverse complement strand
AGATATGGCGACCAAACCTGCACACAATATTCTAGGTGAGGTCTCACCAAGGAATTGTATAATCTTAGCATCACCTCTCTTGACTTAAACTCCACACACCTGGAGATATACCCCAACATCCTACTGGCCTTTTTTTTTGCTTCCCCACACTTGTTCTGGGGTTTCTTCGGGGTGCTCCGGTTTCCACAGTCTACAGTGCCTCACACCGGGGTTTCTGTGTTCTTCCCTGTGTCATTGGGGGTTCCCCATAGGTTCCCCATTGGATGCTGTTAGTGTAGCCTGTGTTGAGTTGGCACCCCATCCTAGCTTATGAGCTTCTGACCCAAAGGCAAAGAGGGGAATGGAAGGCTGTGGAAGCAGGTGCTGGATTCAGACTAGTCTCTGTCTGTCTGACATTGAAGTCATACTCTGCTGGCTGATGCTGTAGAGTTTCTACCATGCAGTGGCCTTGGAACTCTTAATGCTTGAACACTGAGTTGGAGACATGCCACAATCAATGGGTTTGCTACTCTGGTTTGCAGGATTAAATGCTTCCTATTTCATTTTCACTCTTTGATGAGGGGTGGCAATTGGGATGGCCATGTGTTTAATTGGGGGGGGGGGTGTCATGTCTATTCTTTAGATCCATCCACGGACATCGGACCCCTTTACTTCCTGTCTCCTATAAAAAGCTGAACATAACAATTCCCTCAGCCACACAGAATGGCACAACCGCTTGAACCGGGGATATGGGAGACTCTCAGTGTCCAGATGTGTGGATTCCATGAGGTTGGTATTTGGACCACTGCTCAGTATTCCAAGATGCTCCTCAGGTTTCGGCATTTTAGGGCAAGTGTGCATGTCGGTCGGTGGCAGGAGAATCGAAACCTTGAGAGTAATTATGCTGGCTGGCAGTTTTGTGAACTTTCACTGCATCTGGGTCACAATCAGGGGCGACACAGAGCGGAGGAATGTTAGGATGATTCCAGGAGCCCCTTAGTGGCAGGGGCACTAAAAAATTAGAAAATAATTGCATTGGTCTGGCTTGGGGGCCCAATGTGACAGGTTTTAATGGGGCCCAAAATCTCTGGCAGCCCCCCTGGTCACAAGAGACGTGGTTGATAACAAATGACAGCTTTCAGTGGTTGTGCCACCAAGCCACCAAAGGCATGAATCCTTCAGTACAAGATGGTCTGAAAGACGTGGATGTGGGGGTGCTGTAATGGACAGGCTTCTGGGACTGAAGTCTAGGGGCCTCCGATGAAATGGGGCCTCTATGAACCTTGTTTAATAAAATGTTAAATAGCTGGCTAATTTACGGGATCATCTCTAAAATGTGGTTTGTCCCATATTTTGTTTGTGACAAAAATACAATTTGAAATGGACTCCCAAAACCAAAACATATTTTAATGCCCCCCCCCCCACCACCCCTTCGAAATAGAGGACCTCTGACCATGTTAATATGTGCCTCAGGGTGGGTACATTGAAGTTTCTCACAATCATTCAAACATATGTTATCATATTCAGTGCTGGCCTCCAAATACTTTTCAAGTTTGCACACATTTTTGTTTCTGTTGCTAGAACACCCATTGCCCACAAATTTTCCCTAAGGTAGCTAATGTGAAGGTGATTGACATGGTAACGGTTTGTAAGCACTACACTAATTTATTGTACTGATTGTGCGCCTGAATGTTTGCAAAGGTCAGCACATATTCCCGATAATTTCACTTCATACAGCATATGACATCATGGCAAATTATTTGGCACAGAAGGTTAAAAAATGCACTCTGGTGCTTGGGCCAGACCCGAAACACAGAACGCACACACTGGATGTCCAGCTAGCTGTGGTTCAATCATCGTTTCGGGGCCCAGCCCAGCTGCGGTGCCGGCCTGGTCCGACGAAGGCCCATGATCCAGACAGCCAGACGTGGAAAGTACATAGATTATTCCACTACTCCACCTACTCCCTAGCTACATGACTCAATTCCCCATCAAAAATTAGTGCAAGTTGGATTATTTCCTCAAATTATTTAACCATATTTCTCAGAAACATCGAATACTGAAACATTAAACTGTCAGATGCATATTATTCTAGCAAATGCAAGAAAAATGTACTTGTTGAGGTAAGATAATTGCAGAAAATGTATATAAAATAAAGAGTGCAGGAGCAGAACTCTTGAACAACGATCCAGGAATTGTTGGTCCCTTTAAGAGAAAAACTAAACTACACAGACCTCAATACACACAGCAAAACATTACCTCCCATGGCTGCACATCTTCCTGATTATGTTTCGTATTTGAACGCTGGGAGCTCATGGTTTATAACATTAAGTATTTGATCTTTTGCATTTATGCTAATTTCTTGCCCTGACTTAAAAGGCGGCTTTGCAGAAAACACATGCGAGAGATTGTACCACATGGAAATTCACAATAGCCTCCTTGATGTTGCCTAAAACTGTCCACATTCCTCCACCATCTCAGACCCTTTCTAGTTAAGCCAGGGCAAACTGAATTTGTTTTGTCTGCCAGTAGAATAAGAAGTCATACCTCAGTCCCCGTTTGAAAGCAGTATCTAGCCTAGAGATGATTCATAAGATATCCAGCACGTCTAGGGATCTATCATTTTCAGTAGTTATACAGCAGTGTTTCCAAATCTGGTCCCTGGGGACCCAATTGCTCCACGTTTTTCCTCTCTCCCAGCTCCCTGCCAGACAGTACATATTTTTACTCCCTGTCAGGTCTTTGCCTGACGGTCCACGTTTTTGCTCCCTTCGAACTCCCAGCCAGACAGTCCACGTTTTTGCTCCCTCTCAGCTCCCTACCTCCCTCCCCGAGGACCAGATTGGGAAACACTGCTATACACTGAGAAGCCATAAGGCAAGAGAATAATCTTCAGTAGCAGGGATCTATAATGATTCTTCATTTGGTCATTTGTACAGGCGCATAGGCAATCTTTAGTTTTGACATATCCCATCAAGCTCTCCTATGAGACACACATATGAGGTGGGATCAAATTTCTGTGTTTACATGCCCATCTAAGTCGAGGTACGGATATAGCTTGACTACACCATTTAATCAGACTACTGTCCTTGTCCCAGTATATATGCATGGGAGGGGAATGGATTTATTGACCTAAGCATGTCTGACTCCGCTACAATAGGTGGTGATATGGCTCTTTTCAGCTTCTTAGTATTGGGCTTTTTCCGGTTGACCTTTTAACAAAGGAGTGATTTAAACAGCGAAGATAGAAATTATTATGATTGTCTTGGAGGATGCAAGCATCGCTCATGCAAAAGCAGCAGACATCAACTTTTAACTGATTTTTAAACATATTCTTCTTGAAAAGGAATAATCATTAAAATTGTAAAACTTACAAAAAAAAATTGTAAAAAAAAAAAAATTCTTAACGAGACTTGAACTTCCTGCACTATAATATTTGTACGAAGGAAAGAAAAAGCCTGATCTTAATCTAACTGACTAGCGATGCTTGAATTGGACGTGCATAACATGTATTAATTTCACACATAGTCAAGCCCTATAATATGCTGCAGCCATTTCTCAGATTCAGTAAAAAATATCCCACCTTGCATTGTGATGTAATTTACCAGTTTTTACGGCAATGGAAAACCACGACCATGAAGTACTGCACTTTTGGTACCTTGAAGTACCAAAAATATGGTACCCGGTGCAGTGGAAACGCCCCTTTACGGTTTTATAGCACGGTATATTTCATATGTATGTTTTCTGCCATGCTCTGTGCTTCTTCTGTTACTTCCAGGTCAAAGCCTACCAGGGTGGGGGCATGAAGGAACATGCACCAAATCACATTATCTGAGTGTCTTAGTCCGACTTCAAGAAATTCGATTCAGTGCGATTTCATTCACTCATTCGCTTCAACATGTTAACATGTACTTTAAAAGTTTGGTTTTAGTTGGACTAAATTTTGATTTGAACCAATTACCTCATGATCACATACACATCCAAACCTCTACAGCCTATTTAGGTGCCTCTATCTACACCCAAGAGTCAGATTTCACTGATTCCTGTTGCATGGCAGTTTTTTTTCCTTGCAAAATGTATGTCTTGAACATGAGAGGCCCCAGATCCCAGAAGAACCAGGTTGAAATTAATCAGTAATCTTCTGTTTCTCTGCATGCCTAAATCAGTATTTTTAATGGCTTCTTTAAAGATGACCGGCAAGAAAGAGAAAAAAAAAATTGGCTTGGTGATTACTTTTTCTTTCTTAGTAAAATATGTCTGAACTTCAACCCAAACAATGGCAGTACCTCAAAAAACAAACAAGGCCAAGTGTTCCTGGTCCAAAAACCAGAATCAGCTGTGTAAACACTGTGCTGTATCAGTGGATACCTCATCCGGAACACAGGCCAAGGAACTTAGCGAGCAAACTCCTCACTCACCCCCTGGGCTGGTTCCTGCAAGGTGGCCTGTCACCACCTCTCCACGCGTGTCCCATGCTAAGCGATGTGGCATGAAGTTTTCACCAGGGGGAGGGGGTACGCTGTCTAACGTGGAATCACCGGGTGCAACGTGTGAGTCAGCTGTGAACTCCCCACAATAACCAGCGTCTGGGCCCTAGCTAATCTGCGTGAAAGTTGAAACCGGCGATAATCCAAATAGCCAGCGTCCGTTACTACATTGATGCATGGGAGAGGAAATACTTTGTGTCACTTTCCAGGGGGGATTACGGACCATTAGTTTACAACCACCAGTTTTTATTTATAAGAGAATATCAGATTACATTCCACACGTCTAAATTTAACTTCATAACTTAGCAAAGAAAAAGCAAAGCCTTCTTTTTTGAGAACATAAAATTTAATTATGTGTGCATTTATAGCAAAATAATTGAAACTATTTAAACGGGGGGAATTTTCTTATCATAACACTGCAGTAATAATTAGATTGGCAGGCCATTAAGACAATAAACAGCAAATGGGCAATATATTACAAAGCTATATATTGAAATCACATAAACAGTAATGTTATGGTAATATCCCAGCAGGGAGGGGAGAGGAGAGGCCTCTTATTAAATTACAGCATGACATCTCATTCACATCCAGCTGAGTTCTGAATAGCTGGTTTTCAAATTGCCTCTTTTCTAGTCAAGTTCCTTCAGATATAAAGGTCCTAGTGTATGTAAAATATGTCTGCTTAAGACATGAAAAGCAGTTTGTTCTTCTGTAAACGTCCAGGCTTTGAAGCTGTCTGAGGCTCTGGCGAGAGCCTGTTCTTTCCCACACCCGCCTCTGAGGTCCTTCACAAGGACATCCTGGCGTCTGCCTAGTCCTCTTCAGTGTGGGTCTTCTTGGAGTTCCAGCAGCAAATTAAAGGTCCGGGATGGGGGATAAAAAGAGTATACGTGATGATTTCGGGTTTAGTACGTTCCCTCGCTGGAACCTGACTGACTGCAAAGCCCACGTAGGTCCGCTAGCATGATGCGCTGGGGAAACGTGATGACAAGGACCCCAGAAACATCAGGGAGAATCAACTCCCCACCGCATTTGTCGTTTCACATAGAAAAGACATGGATGCTGGCAGAAATGGAGAGGTTCCCCCGGACCTGAATGTAAGGTGGACCGGGGCCGAAATCCAGAAACTTTATGGATGTGATAAAAGGCCTGCATGCCCAAAGATTGTCAGTAACACACCTCAGACGCTGTGTAATGCCCAAACAGCAATACATACCCTCATTGTCTTGAGGCGTGGCCCTGACAGACTGTCAGATTCTCTCGCTGTTCAGGATTCCGGAATCTCTGACCCAGAGACAGTCTCCTGGCCTCGTTCTGAACAAGCTTTCAGAATGCCTGCAGTATTACACAGACAGGCCTTCTGAAAGTCCCTGTCTGTCCTTAACATTTTCTGCTGGTTTCAACAGGGATTCCTGTTGTTGCTATGCAATATCAAATGCCTTTCAAATACAGAATTACATTACATTCATAGCAATACAGAGTTCAAAAAGACTTATTTAACACAACAAAGAACAACTAAGCAGGACATTTTTTAACCAAGGACAAGAAATCTTTTGATTACAAGTCCATGTCCTTAGCCACTATGCTAATGCTTTCTGTCTAATAAATGTAATATTAGGCATTAGGCATCATCCATCATCCAAATGATGGTAGTATTCACAGTCATATCACTGTAAAGGGTGCCAAACCCAGGAGTGCGACAGGTTTTGAAGCATATAGGTCCATAATTGTTTGATCCCACACAAAGTGGTCGCTATTGAGCTGAACGTCACACATTACTTCTCCACGGCAACCATTGTTGGCCAAATTCTGTGGGTCTCCTTTCAATCATCAAAGCTATAAGGTTTATAATTCTCCATATCACTCAGCCCCACTGCCGGCATTTAACCTGAAACATTATCCACGGTGACACCTCCTTGCCTCTGAGAGCCATTCACCAGTCTCCTGTTACACAAAAGAAGCCTTCAAGGCCTTGTGACAGTCGCCTTCAGATCATTAGAGCAGAACACTTGGTGTTGAATGCATACTGCTTCAGAATTAATTGAGCCAGAATTTTAATATGAGGGCTTGACTTGTGAGCCAACTTAAAAAGCAATCAAAAACACTTTAGCAACAAATGTACTGCCGGCGCTGGTTCAGACATCTTCAAGGTTGCCTGCTGGGGCTCCCCATGGGGGATGGTCCACTTAGTAATGCCAGCACACAGAGAATGATATCTTCAGTGGCCTTTCTGCTGGCACAGGACACACCAAAATGCAGACTGCTCTCCAGTCTTGCTTCTTTACACCCATCCTGATAAAATAATAATAATAACAAATTAATAATATTATATAAAGTGAAAACAGCATATTACAGCATGCAACGTTACTTTTGATTACAATACTGTAAACAGTTGCACATATTTTAACAATTTGATAGTAGTACAGAAACCAACAGTGACAACAGCAAGACAACAACAACCCCTAAATGTTTCAAGATAAATTGTGAAGCCCGTGATCCTGAAAACTTTCTGAGCCTCGATTCCCAGCTTTATTTCCGCCATCGTGTAGGTAGCATTTGGAACGTGACGTCAGGAAATCCTCGGTCTTGCGGCATCATCTGCTTCACAGCTCATTATGGCAGGCAATGACAGTGTTTACCTGAGTGTCACCTCAGACACCTCACTGAAAAGCTTCTGTTAAAAATTTTAAGAACCATAGATTTGGGGCTAAGCTGATAAATTTATGTTTTCTGGCATGCATGCATTTTCTTACTAGTGAAATTATCCTAAATGTAGAAACGTCATTGCGATATGATATTTCAAGAAATGTCCGCAGCATCTTTCGTTCCTTTGTAACGGTGTCTGCCTCGTTCTTCACAGCGAACACCAAGTTACGACTGCAGGTTTTTTCACTTTTTTGAATTCATTCGAAGCTTTCGTTCATCCAGTTCCTGAGATCACTGCCTGAGTTCTGGTTTGTGCCTCCAAACTCCAGTCTTTCTCCTAGCGAGTTAAACACGAAACACTCAAGGTCGCCGGGGAGACGCAGAGAGAGATTCCAGATCTGATTCAGCAGCCTTTGAATTTTCTTGTTGCAACAGTTTGTCACAAGTTCCAGGTTTAGAGGCTGTGTGTGTTTTCTCAGAGCTGGATTCCTGTGGTAAGCTTCTAAAACACACAAACCTCCTTTAAGTATTTACAAGACCAAATGGCCACAACTGACTTTGTGCTGAAAAATAATATATTTAATCTGCAAAAAATATCCCTGTTCTATTAGAAAATCCTGTTTAATAATATGTTGCCCTGAAATATATACATCCATATATCCATTTTCTTTAACTGCCTGTCCTATTCCGGGTCACAGGGGGTCCAGAGCCTATCCCAGAAGCTACGGGTGCAAGACACGGAACAACCCAGGACAGTATACCAAGTAATCTGAGCTGAAATATATACCATTCAGTGGATTTATAGCAAAAAAAAAACTAGCATGGTAAAATGGAATCAAATAATGACAATAGCATGTTTTATGCAAAGACATGCCAACAAGAAAAATTACAAATGAATTTTATGAATATACAGTGGTACCTCGGCTCATAAACTTAATTTGATCGAGGACTCACTTCGTGACCCGAAAAGTTTGCGACCTGAATCAATTTTTCCCATTTAAAATAATGTAAATACAAATAAATTGTTCAAACCTCAGAAACATTGATTTTTTAAAAGTTTTTATGTTTTTCTATGACGAAGAATATAGACTTAAATTAAAATTAAAATAACAAATAATGCTAAATTAAATAAAACAGTACAACTGAGCATATGCTTGTTGGCGGGCTAGTCGCTTGAAAGACGCCGAAACACGGAAAAGAACCACAAAACATCCCCCCAAAACACTAAACAATTAACATTAAATGACTGAGTAACAGTCAAAAACAATACAGTAATTTGTTTGTACTGTAAACAAAGAATATGCAGTTGCCACTATGTGTGATTGGAGAATATAGCACCTAAATATGAGTTACTTAATAATTTATGTTATTAATGAAGTACTGTAATTTTATGTATAGATATGTGACTGTTAAAAACCATCACAAACATGTTTATCAATCACTGAAAGTTATCACTATAACAGAATGTTCTCTTTATTTATTTTTTTTCCCAGATATTTGACCCCTGAAGAGATATAGTAAAGACATACATCTACAACAAGTTTTTTATACATTCTACAACCGTTCTTGGGCATAATGTACACTTCTTCGTGTTTCTGGTGGTTCTTTGGGGGATGTTTGTGTGTTTGCAGCCTGAAACATGGTTTGCAAATCGTTACAAAAACATCTAGTTCGTAACCCGATTTGTTTGGACTGTTCATAGGTTGAGGTACCACTGTACCCACAATGTTGACCTGGGTAAGCGATCAGAAGATGAATTAGTGATTAGGATGGATGTATTTTATTGCTATCTATCTATCTATCTATCTATCTATCTATCTATCTATCTATCTATCAACACTACCAGTCAAACATTTTTGCACACACTGAGATTTTCTACAGTTGCATGTCACCCACTTGACATTTACTAAAAATATACTCAATATTCATTGCTAACAAATAAATTTACAGTGTGATAATCATTTGAGTACCTTTATTAGTGAGAAAATGTCATATCTTTGATTCATCAACGTACGGTAACCTCCCCAAGCAGTTATAAGAGCAGAGAAGGTTGAGGCAATCTTTCTACAGGAGACATTAATACTGCTCTGTTTCATGGGATGAAATGGTTAACTAGTACATTTGAAGTTAAATGACAGCCTAGAATCTGACTCTGCCATCACCACACAACCAGTTAATAGGATGTCAGACATGCACTGTTACATATTCTTTCCATGTTATAAAGGAAACTTGTTTTATTTGACTTATATTTTTATTTATAGCTATTCACTCAAATTTCCAGTGCTTGACAGAAAAAAAAAATTGCTGTTTAGGAAATTAATGGAAAAGTGTGAAAAACCTGTGGTCTGCAAAAACTTTTGATTAGTATTTCTATCTCTCTATCTATGTAATCATCCACCTAGTGCTTTAAAGCCCATATTAGCCAGATATACAGCCATGTTCATCATTGCACACAGCAGTGAGAAGCACCACTTTCATTCTAAGCCTGCTCTTCTTTCCCATCAGCCAGCTACTTTACACTAAAATAGTGAAAACAGCTCTTTTTGTTCTGCCATTTTTATGAAGTCAATGGGACACCAAACAGGAAATTTGTTCATTTAAGTAATTGAGTTTGGCTTCTAGACTTTATTTTGAATGTCACCGTGTTACTGGACAGATCAGCTGAGAGAAACATATGAGACACGAAACGCCAGAATGACGCTTTAAAACAAACCACTCTGGAGAATTGTTTTCTTTTTCCCCCAAAATTCTAAAGTCACTTAAATATCTTAATTTTATTTTCCATTTGTATCATCGATAGTCCAGTAATAAAATCAAATTATTAAAAGTATTATTAACATTTTATTGTATTAGTATTAAAAGTGAAATTCTTACTAAGTCTTATTTAAGTGATAAACTAACTGGTATGTATTTTATTTGAACACTTCACATATCATTGTTCTAGGAGAGTGGACAAATGTACAATAAGCATTTTAATGCTAAAATGCTCAATACCCATGCAGATAATTGCGTTTAGAAAGTCATTCATAAGTAAATTTTATTTACCCGAGAGAGTGAGAGGTATGGCGCATGCATTGATGACAGTGCATTGCTGCACCCACCACACGACAAACCGCCTCAGGGAAGACAACCTGAGTGCAGTCGCAGGGCAGGTGATACCTCAATGCCACACTAGTCCGAATGGAAGAGTGTGAGTTTTTTTTCCAGTGACTGCAGCGCCAATCCTGCCACCAACCCTCCAAATTTTCCCTGTAAGTCGGAGGATATAGAGTAACATCATACTCAGGATGTATCAGGTTCAGGTTAAGAGCCTTACTCCAGGATCTGATGGAGTAGGATCACCCCTGGCATTTAGAGGATACAAACCTGTAACCTTCCGATTGGTGCCACAGATCCCTAACCTCAGAGCCACCACATGTATTTAAAATAAATCTGTATTGGTCATTTTATTACAGAAGGTTTTAAAAATTAGAAACAATTAAATGTATATTTGAAAATAATAGATCTGAGTCTAGAAATTACAGTTTCCCATGACATGGATTGACTTCATGCGGAATTTGATTGTAATGACTCTTGTTCCACAGTGGTGCAGTGGTTAGCACTATTGCTTCACACTGCTGAGATTAGATTTCATGGCTCCATGTCTGTGAAGATGCATGTTCTCCTTGTGTCGCTGGGGGGCTTCCTCTGGGTCCTCTGCTTTCCTCATGTTGAGGTCAGTTGGAACTGCCAGATTGCCTGTAGATGTGACTGAATGGTGTGTGATTTTGTCCTTTGACGGATTGGTGCCCCATCCTGGGTTGTTCCCTGCCTTGCACCTGTAGCCTTTGGGATTGGCTCCAGACCCCAATGACCCTGAATAGGATAAATGGTTATAGAAAAAGAATGATTTTTGTGATCTTATTTTGATCATTTACATGATTCTGTGAAATTTCATAATGGATAAGGCAAACATAATTCAGCGCCCGGGGAGCAGTGCTTGGGGAGGGGACCTTGCTCAGGGTGCCTCAGTAGTGACTTGCTGGTGGGGGATTCGAATCTGCAATCTTTTGATTACAAGTGCGCTTTTCTAACCATCAAGACACCACAACTCCATACAAATAACACATAGTAATGCAGTATAATGCTACTGATGCTAAGATAAATTGCTAATAGTATTATGTCACCTGTTGTGTTTGGCTCATTCCCCAGTGAGCGAATGTTACAGACCAAATCTAACAAGAAGTAGATGTATTTATCACATTTAGCAGACATGGGGTCTCCAGCGTACTTCACAGTCTTTTGCTGTCATTATGAAAATGATCCCCCTCACTGCTAGTGTTCTGCTCGATGGGGCACTAACCCTCATCTCCCCAGATCTCCCCCTTCGACTCCCTCTTAGAATATTTGTCATCCGGACCATTTTTTTCACACAAAGTAGAGAAAACTGTTAGCTGGTGCGGGGCAGCTGACTATCAGCGTGCATAAGCCGGCTTGAAGCTGCCTTAGTGTAAACAGCATAAAAGTGAGAGATGGTATCATTCCAGCTGAACCAGAGCCAGAATATATTACACATGCATCCACGAATCAGTGGAGGTCTCAGCTTTTGCGGCTCAGCTATAAGGTCCGTAATCAGATTGTCCAAACAAAACAAAATAATAATTTACCCAAAACAAATCATGTTGTTTCTTTCCAGCAGAGACCTTGTGGAATGATGCAAAACAATAATACTTATATAGTTAACCTTTGTTTTTAAACATGTTTGATAGTTGATATTTTGATTGTTGATAGATGAACAATGACATTCCCTTCGCCCAACGTTTTGCAGCGTTTAGGCGGTGCAGCATAATGCGGGAACCAGTATAGCAATGAAGAAAATGGATTGCGACCCTTTTTTCCAATCCGACTTTGTGTTTAGTCTAGAAAAGGGATGTGATATACTGTGCAAAAACCGTGTAAATTTTGTCCCCTTCCTCCTCTGCTGAATTCCAGTTCAGAAAGAAGAGTCTCGAGTCCCCCAGTCATGTCCGCACCACTCTGGCAAGGCGGCATGTTAAAATCTATGTCTTGATGAAGCTAGCAGTCAGATTGTGTTTACACTAAAACCAAGTTAAAGGCTCGGGCTGGATTTATTAATACCGACCAAGACATTTGGAAGCAATCATCAAAGTGTCATGGAAAAAACAGCTACGTCACAAGCTGCGAGGGATTCGGATGTGGCGCCAATATCAATATTTTCATTGAAAATTTCTAATCCCCTTTCAATTGACGACACGTCTGAATGTAAGTTGTAAAAATCCCCTTTTCTGGGAGCCCAACATGTGAGCCTTTGTAGTGAGCAAAGTAGGTAGGTCACACATGCTTTAGGTCTTACTCTATAAAGAACTAAGTAGCAATAAGGTAGGACGAAAGACTCAATCCGACAAGTACCACACTTTCACCAGGAAGTCATTTGCAGTATCCCACATTGTTTAGAAACAGGTGAAGTATCGGGTGCTATATTAGCTATATGGTGCAACAAGAACAAGATACCAAAGTAAGATACTTTTAGGTAAAGGACAGAAAAAGTGATTTGCCTCCTGTTTCCCAGTAGGGGGCGTATCATTTTCATTTACAGTATCTCTTCCTGAAGTACGATAGGGTTACATTCTGACAAACCTATCATAAGGCAAAAATATCATAAGGCAAAAATGCATTTTAGTACAGTACTCCTAAAGTACATCATAGCCTAGCCTAACTTACCATAAAAATGCTTAGAACATTTACATTAGTCTACAGTCGGGCAAAATTAATTACACAAAGCCTAATATACAAAAAAGTGTTGAATATCTCAAGTAATTTATGGAATAACGTACTATAAATGAAAAACGTTTACCCATCGCAAAGTCGAAATATAGTAACACGAACCATCGTAACCCAGGGAGCATCTGTACTTTATTCACTCTTTTGTCCAAAATGACGTACAAGTGAGACAAACAGCACATTGCAAACATACATGGCATCAAGGAGTCAAACAGGCAAAAGTTGGACTTGAGCTTCCAATGAATGCCTACTTATAAGTGTGTTGTCTAATGGAGCAGGAGCAGCTCGACATCTTCCTAACAAAGCAAGAACTTAATAAGACTATTATTCAAATCATCAACGAGTGCAACATTAACAACATTCAGGGAACACAGAGCAGTGTAGGCTAGAGGGGTTCCTGCAACAGATGGACCTTTAGATATTTCTTAAAATTTGGAAGTTGGAGAGTCAATCTGATTTCTACCTTCGGGGGAGTCCGTGGTGTTCATCATTTTCTCCTACCTCCATTTCCCAAAAAAATGGGTGAAGAATGAACCCCATTAAAGTCTTAGCAATGTGAGCATGTTGAACGGGTTAGCGCTAAGAGTTTGCCTGTCGACCTGTTTTTGAGTGAATAAGAACAGGAGCAGCCTGCAGAAATAAAAACAGAAAAGGGAAAGTGCGGACTGGCCCGGAAGCGAGCGTGACGTTTATAAGATACGCGTCCGGCGACATGACTCTGCGGGGCCGCTGTGATCTCGCCTCCATGGGAATGGCCTTAGCTTTCTCTTGGCCGTGTTACTGACAATATTATTTTACTATGTTATTTTACGACTCGCACTTCTAACGTCTGCTCTGCATTGCATCACCGGTCACCGTCACAGACCTCGTCTAATTTGTCCGGCACTTACTGATACGCCTAGCTGCTAAAGTCATTCAGAATTCTAAAAACATGCACATAGCGCTGCCCTTTCTTTTAACATCCCTCCCCTCCCCGCTTTTCTATCGCCTCGTTACAATGTCGCCTTTTCACGGCCTAAGTGAATAGGCACTTCGACGTGAGCGGTGATGCTGGTCTCCTGCAAAGCTTTATTAATGCAATTCGTCACAGATACTTCGGTCATACAGAGACAGCACTTATCTTGATAAAGTGCGCATATTCATCGAGTCGACGATCCACCTCGAGGGAAACCACCGTTTGTTTCCCCTCTCTGACTTTACTTTAAAAACTTGTAACGTTTGCCCCGATCTGTTAAACACAATGAAAACACAGGCGTTAACCGAGAGATGAGGCATAAAATCTAAAGCGTGGTTCATGAACTTATGAGCTGGAAAGGTCAGAATCAAGTAGACTGTGACAAGAGCTGTCGCTGAGCCGGGCGTTTTGTCTGAATGCTGCACCAGTCCTAGAAGATACCAAAGGACTTGCTGTCTTGCAACGATGAAGTTGTTGGTCTACTGTCCCCCCAAGATCAACGCTTGGTGCTTTCCTATCATGTATGCTAGAGATCGCAGCTTC
The DNA here is from genome assembly GCA_015163995.2 of Mormyrus lacerda. Taxonomy (NCBI): domain Eukaryota; kingdom Metazoa; phylum Chordata; class Actinopteri; order Osteoglossiformes; family Mormyridae; genus Mormyrus; species Mormyrus lacerda. The sequence goes on along the minus strand of JAABNX020000047.1, from coordinate 14,657,794 downwards.
GTGTCAAGACGATACCACTTTCCAGTGTCCCCTGAGGCTCCTCCTGTACCTCCTGTAGGAAGTATATTTTCCTGTCGATTATATAAATGATCTGCAATCTCCCAAATGCAACTTTGGTTTCCATTTTCATGAAAAACTAAGTATTTAACATTTTATTCAACTGAACTGGGCTTTTTTTATTGGATAATTGATGTAAAGTTTTTATACAGGATTTCTGGCCTGTTCTAGAACAAATAAAGACAATTAAGTCTAGGATCAGTTACAAAGTCACAAACAGGGTAAAATTTTAAAAACCTCTCTTGAAATATAGCTTATACCTCAAACACAGGCAGTGTAACTTCACTCACGTGACACGGCTCTCTGGCATTCACGTGAGCTTAATCTCTTCGGCGCTACGCAAGATAGCATCTCATGTTATTACAGCCGAGACAGTAGCCAAGCCAGTGGAAATGTGGGGAGCAGGACCCCTCATAACGCAGCCTCGAGTGAGACAAGGCAGATTATTACACAGCTCCGGAGGAAGATGCCAGCAAAAGAGGCTACATTCAAAGGCTATTTACGCAAATCTCTCTGCTGGCTTCCTAACAGTAGTAGACAAAAACGGTACCTTCATAGTAGTTTTCCTCTAGGCCCAATCAACCCATAAACACCTGAACTCATTAAAACCGCTTCCAAAAGTTATTACCACTGAATTAATGAAGGCAGAAAGCAGCCTAGTTTTTCAAGGGGGACCTGTTTGGAAAAAAATACCCACTAGTTTTAGGCTTTAATAGGAGGACGAGATTCCAACTTTAGCTAACTATGTATGCATGCAAAGAGTTTAGAACCAAAAATCATGCAAAATAAATAATATGAGCCTGAGATTTTATAGTCCTGTATGGCATGGTGGCTCCTGAAAGACCAGTATGACTAAATGTGCCTAAAGCTGGATACACAGCCACCCAACATCGGTCAACTAAGTGTGACAAACAATTGCTCCAGTCCCCTCGCATCAGTTATGAAAATATGTGCTGGAACACTCCAGCACGACTAGAGATGGAGGATGGCATACAGCCCAATCAGAAAACTGAGTTTCACTAAGTAGCTTCAACACTGACCTAACACGCTCAATCGGCCTAAGCAGTGCCAGAGGGAACCAACCATGTCCGCCCATGCGGCACGGACCGGCCCGACAAGCAGTCGCCAGCTCTCACTGACAGCTCAACAGCTTTCGACTGTCGAAAATCTGCTTGGTGCGCTTCGGTGGTTTGCTAGTTCACTTAGTGCTTATGCAAGCTTCCCCCCCAGAGTCCGAACGCTTGCGATCAGGTTCATTGGAGACCCTGAACTGCCTGTCATTCTGCTTGCCTTCCACCCACAGTTCGCTGGAAAAGGCTTCACTGAATCCAAAGCTAGTTATGCAACGTTGAAGGATATTCTGTGACACATGCAGTGTTTTAAATAAGGGTGGGGAACTCAGTAATGCAGTAAGTCAATCATGGCCCCAATACTTCTTGGTGTTTGAATTCCCCTATGGCCATACAGATACACCTGGAAGTCCCTTGCTGTCCAAGCAATGACTTCAGTTGAGCAAGTAAGAGATGAGGTAGGTGTAGTGACTCAAGTGAGCCCCGTGCCCCTCCCAGCCAGGAGAACCCCACCCATTTAAAATCATTCTACAAAAAGCTAATCTATGTCATTCTCCATCACTGTAAATCTAACATCTCTCATTAGTGTTAACCGCTAACATCTTCTCATTGCTAGCTAAGCTACGGCAAAGTTTTGAGTTCCCAGCTACGTTCTGATTTATTGCCGCTACATAACCTCTCGACCGTGTTTGGTCTTCACACACTGCAATAAGTGCTTTGCTCCTTTCATATTTCCTTCACAGCTGTGAGCTCGTAAAAAAAGAGAAATGCTTAGAAAACGCCTGTATCCTGCCCAGCCTGGCTGATTCTCACCAGAATATAGAGTTTCTTCGTTCCAAAAGTAAAGTTTTCCCCTTCATAAAAGCATGGGACACGTTGCAAAATGAGAAAATAAATAATGGTTCCCCAGTGCTGATGCAGATCCAAAACATCCACATAAAGTGAATTGTTTATTTTTTTTTCTTGCTTTTATACTTCATAATTACCTTAATTGATCTTGGTTGAACTTTTGACTTACAGGTTTAAGTTCTGTATGTGTTCCTAACACACAATGTCTAATGACATTTAATTTTAGTGGTCAGATATTCTGTTTCATAACTTCACAGTAACCGTGGTCCAAAGCCACATTAACAATGGTTCACAATTCTCATTCCTTCTTGGGCCACGTTTTACTGTCTCTCTGTGTATTGGGATTGTCCTCCTGGTCCCGGAATATCAAGTTCTCCCATTATTAGCACATTGTTTTTGATGCGTCATGGCTTCCAAAGGGGCTTCAGCATTTGGGGTCTGTAAATCCCCCTTTTAAAAAAATACAGGAATTCTCTGCTTTGCCTTCCGTCGATGCCAGAGCTTTTTCTTTTGAAGTAAGTGATGCTCTGGCTGTGGTTTGCATCCAGCCAGCCAAAAAAAAGCAGAAAAAAAATCCAAACATTTATACTATACGGTATTATAAAAATTGTAAAACAACTTGATTTCCTTTATTTTAAAAATCATTTGGCATCGTTGTATTACAATTTTTTTAGTTAGTGAAAGGGAACGATTTGTATTATTAACATTGCTTTCAGTCATGCCTACCTAATGGAGATACATGCTTGTTCACATCGAGGGTAGCAAATTTGTGAAACTTGGATGAATAAAATAACGCTTAATTTTTTTTCCACAAGTTATTTTCTTTTCATAAGTCTTTGAAGGGAATATATTCAAAACGTCTGCTTCATTAAAATGTCTCAGTAGTCACTCCAAAGGCAAACGGACAAACAGCCAATCCCTTTGTTACAGGCTCTTCGCTTTACGTGCTTATTTCTCTTGCCACCTTCCTGGGTCCTTTCGACTCGAGGCCGTCCAGATCTAGAATCCTAGTGGTACCACACACACTGTACCAACTGAGGGGAGCTATAAAGCTTCCGCATTGTTCTGAAACCTCCCCAGTAGAATTCGGCCAGCAGAGACAGGTAGCGGCCATGACAACGCGCGCGGAAAGAGGTTTATTCTAAGTCGCGGAATCACGCAGGCCAGCGCCCTGAGCTTCAGCTTTGATCAACCTTTGGAAAAAAGTCTCAAGTTCGCAGCCTGGGTATGCTCCCTAGGCGTATGTACACTCTCGGGGAGGCGGGATCCCCTCTCGTTGAGACCACAATCTGTTCCACTACATTTTTGTGAAAGGGAATGATCCCGTACTTAGGCTCGCCTGAATGGCAAGCGGTAACAATAGCGATAGCAACAGCTTAAGTAATTGGATTGGTATATGGTATTGAATGTCAGACAACAAAAGATATCCATCTCTCCCTCGGCCATTGGGTCTTTGTTCGCGGCATGACTTTAGTTAGTCATGCAGAGGAGGTCCACTAGGTTCTTGTGGGAGAAAGGACAGTGCTGGGTCAGGAAGCCCAGGGCCATCTGATGCATTCTGGGAAAGGGAGAGAGGGAGGGAGAACGAGAGCCACTGACCTATTTGTGCAAGTTAATTACAGCCCACAAAAACCACCCACTAGCAGCTCGTTGATCATTACCATAATCACATCACAACATTATTGCACTTTGCCCCCCTCTCCCAAGACTGGACTCCCACCCTGTCCACCTCGCTCCAGCCTTCTCTGGACCACGACGCATCCTCCAATATGCGCCTCAATCTCAGCGGAAGGCACAATAACACCCTCCCCTGTGCATGACATTAGGCACAATTCAGCCAAGAGGAGCACGTCCAGGTTCTGGGTACGGCGCTCAGCACGCTTGACCGACAGCAAACCAGAAACTTGGGGAGTTGTCATCCGTTTCCTGTTTTTTTTTTTTTTGTTTTTTGTTCCTTGGAGGTTTTTCCCTCTTATGTTGTTGCCAAGGCAATTATGAGGGTCATTAAAGAGTAGGAAGCGGGGTTGAAGGAAAAGCTCTTACGCTGTTCAAAGCAGCTCTGGATTAACGGTGTATTAAGCAGCTTCGGTATAATTTTCAGTGACAACAGGTGATTAGGCACCTTGGCAATATGAACTTGGAAAAAACGCAGTAATGGAATGAGCATCGGCTCTTATACGGCATCGCAGTTCCTCACTGAGCAAAGTTAATGCAGGGATACTTGGCAGTGGCCGGACCATAGAGCCGTCTACTATCATTCGTTACTTTATTCGGATATAATGGGAATTCAGGGGAGTTCCATGGTAGCTTCCAGAGAAGGAGGACAACAAAAGGGACTGGCTTCCATTTGCTCCTGCTCTACACCTATCTGTATGTATATACTAGCGGCCAAAATTGTGGAAATACCTAACATTTTTGGCGTTACGATTTAAAATTAATTACATGAATATCGGCGGTAATGTTTATAAACAAAGAATGTTTACAAATATCATTCATTGGATGATTAAGTAAGTAACTGCAGCAACAGTTGAATAAAGTTCTGCAATCTCTAAAAACTGGAAATGTTTTCACAATTTTGGCCACTAGTGAATATATCACAGAAGAATCCTTCATCTTTGTGATCATAAGAGGCACAAATGTTCTGGGAGGGAACGGTACAGAAAACATCTGATCTTCATATTGCCAAGCGATGCAGTGGGATAGTCAGCGGGGAGGAGCTTATGTTACATCTTACAACCCAATTCCTCAAATAAACAATAAATGTGATTTCGCATTTTTTCTGCATCTTGGCCTGGTACTGCAGCTTTCCACCTCTGCCGGACGCACGGTCTGATGGTGGAACAGAAGAGGCTTGTTCCCCATCAGCTGACGACACGCATTTGTGTAGCGACTGGCCCAGTGCCCTGGTCACCTCTGACGCACCGCTCATGACGATTGGCTGGGGCACTCACATGGGGTGGGGTGGGGGGGGTGCTGGCTCACTTCAAGGGAGGAACATGTCACTGTTACTATTTCAGTATAACATTAAATCAGAAACACAGAAATACAGCTTTTCCTTTGACCTTTGTGCAAAAGCTCGAATTTGGAAGAGAACACAAAATTTGGCAGGGAGGACGACTCCAAGACCTCACTTCCGGTGTACAGTGGAGTGTCCCTATAAATCAGGTGCTTTTATTCTGTGTTTAGGTGTTTCCTCTGCATCAGCAGAAGTCTGTTACCCTGGTTGGCAGCTCATGGTTAGCCCCATGACTGAGACAGGGGGAGTCATGCAGGGTCTGAATGGGTCAGAGGTGCAACCCCCACAACAGACCGGCTCCCCAGTCTCATCTGGGTCTGCCGCGCTCACAAAGCCTGGGCTTTCCCTCTGAAAGTTAAGTGAATAATTTCGCAAGCTATTGGGCAAACAAGCTGTCAGTCTCGCGGGGTTGGGTACGTAACCCTAATTAACCCTTATTACACAGAGAGGGGACACGTGAATGGTGCGTGAAATGCGAGATCGCCTCTGTGACTGAAGAGGAGATGGGGGCCCGTTAAAGTGTTTTTCGGACTACAAAGGCTGGCAAGCACACCGTCTGATATTCACTGCGATAAACAGGAAATACGATTTCTGTGGGCAGCACGTGTGCATGCCACGCTATGGAAGGTAATTTAGAGAAGCTAATTATCCCAATGAAAAGTAAATTATGCATTTAGTAAAGCAGAAATCCATTCAAATTTTATCCTAGATTAACTTTTTAAATCCAGGTTTAACCTTTAACCCCCAAATTCCATAAATTCCATCATAATACGTGAGGATTTGGTGGGGGTTTTTTTTCATGTAAATAGGCCTTAATATTCTTTAAACATTTATCAAGTTAAAACTCAATAACAGAATCATTAAAAATACCACAAAGCATTTTTGGACCTATGATACTGCTACTAGTGTGTGAAGGTCTTTAATAAATGTGCCTTTTATTCCGATTTAAATGAATATTAAGCATCAGATCCCCTCTGTACTGTTTTTTCATACACGCTCAGCAAACTAAAATACTTGATTAATTCAAAACAAATACAAATGAAAAAATTATGCTGTTATCATAAATAGTCAGTTCCTTTACTATTGTTTATTTATTTATTTAAATTAATTCATGAAAAATAAAAATCAGCAACAACAGTGTGTTAGAAGTCCCTTCTTCAGCGGTGGTCGGTCACCTGTAACAAGCGGCAAATTTTCGCCATGAGCGGTTCTGGGAAGCCGCGCTCCCGAGTTTCCTGCGCGGCGTTAGCAGTCAGAAGGCGCGACAAACCCGCGACATCGGACGCGCTGCGGCGGACCTCTTACCGCTTCGCGACACTGACACCGCTTGTTGCGGTGATGCATTCCGAAAGGCTTAAACGAAACCTTCACTGTAAAACCGCAGCATCAGATGGCGCTGATTAGCTTTCTGTGTATTACCTACCGCAATGCCACACTTGCCCCGTTAGTTGGACAATGTGTACACAGACTGATTCGGTTTGATGTAACACACCTTTTTTCTTTTCTGCTTCAAGTGAAGCTTTTCCACTAGAGTTTCTCAGTTGATTTTGGTTGCAATAGTGACAGCAGGTGCTATTTGGTAATGTTGGGTAATTCTAGATGGCAAGGAAAGGGGAAGGAACTGACAAAGATAAAACCAGATACACAAAATAGAAATTCTGGTTTCTGGGGCGGGGCCCTGCAGCTTCGGCACTGGATCTACCCCTGACAACATTTAATTTCTATGTTAAATTATTTGGTGCATTAGAAAAATGTTGCATTCAAATCTGGCAGAGGAGACCAGAGGCAAAATGTAGAGAAGGAGGAATGAAAAGGATGAATCAGGGGTATAAATATGAGCAAACAATGGTGGAAAAAAAACCCGTTCAGAGTGACAGAGGGAAGAATAAGCCGAGTAAGACAGGAGTCACTGGCTTTTTGAATGAGACGTTTACAATAACATTTGTCTCCCAATGATACAATGGAGGAATATGCAGTTAAAATTTCTAAATCATTTATTAAATTCCCCAATTTAAAGGAGAACTGCTTGCAGCCGAGGGTTTAATTCATATACTCAGTATCTCTATTTAATACAAAATGTATCCACTCCTCAGTGGTTCCGAACAGACGCTCCCTCGAATAATATTTGAGTCAAATGTGCCATAATCTGGATACGGCAAACATGGAATGTTATGTAAATCATGCATGCCAACACTGGGGATTTGAATGAGCCTGGCACATCCTGTGGGTTAATTGTATTTTCTTTACCTTAAACACACCTACATTTTCATAAAAAGGGGATAAGCAGGATGATTAAACTATATTTGAATTTTAAGTTTATTCTGACTCATGGTGATGATTCACAGCCCCTGGCTTTAAATGCTCAGAATGATTTGCTTTCATTTGCTTAAATGTATTCAACGAATGTACTAATTAAATATTCATGGCGTCGAATTAATTATTCAGTGTGTATTCTGTGTGTTTTTGTGGCTGAACGCAGAACAAAATACAAGTTGTTAACATCTTGAGTTTCTTTGAGGAGCTCCGCCATCAAGGTGACCGACAGGAGCAGGGTCCCAAAGCGGTCCATTAGCAGAAACACGGCCAGAGGTCTATGGTGTTATTTCATGTCCTTAATCCCGTCAAACTCAGGACCCATTTTAGCTTTGTTAAACCTCCTCCTGTAATTAAAACCGAATGTCGAGCAATTATTGCGACAACACGTTCAGACACCCACGGGCCCCCTTCTTTATTCGGCTCCCATTCACGGGACTCCTTTGCAAGCTGCACAGCTGCTCTAATTTGAGAATAAAGACCACTCTCTTTGTTCTGCGGAGTTTCTGTTTTAGAAGGAGCTTCTTTTCAGACTCACGTTTGGGGTGAGGCTTGACCCTCGAAAGAAACCCCCGCCGCCCACAGATGGATCAAGCTCAGCACCATTCTGTCGCTTTTCAATCGCACTTCTCGAATTGATTTAACGCTGGCCGCTAAACAGCTGTGGGTTTAGGCCGAGGAGGAGGCTGGAGTTTCTTTGCAGCCCTGACAGCAGCGGTAAGCTGTACCTGAGGCGACCCAATAAGATAATGACACAATGATCTCGAAAATAAGCTTACAGGCCTCCGTTTCTTTGAAGTGGACTCCGGCAGCTGTGAAAAGTGAGAAAATAGTCTAAGAATTTATATATATTATTATTAATGTAAAATTATTATTTATCTAATATTGCCCCGTCAATGCACAACAATTTGAGCATGATGCACAGTATAGGTCAGATTTCCCAGTAAGTTGCAGGCACCTTATAAAACTGTAAATGACACTGACAAGTGTTAAAATTCCACTACAGTGTTTGAGGATATTGAACAAGTAGCAAGTGTTTCATTCATGGGCTATTTGAAGTTTGAATAATGAAAAAGACATGCGAACTGAAATTGCGATGAAACTCACATGTATTTATTTACTTAAATATTATGGATTTATATGTCTAATAGTACAGTGGGTATGCAGTCTTTGTTCATCATGTACAGAAGCTTCATGAAATGCAGCATAGAAAGAGATTACAATATTGGACACATAATACAAAATATAGAACAAAATATAGAATCAATAAACAAACTAACCTGCAAATGCTATACTACATAGCTGAGAAAAGTGATAATTTCTATATTTACTATCTGTTATCAGCCGTGAGACCTAGCCATTGTTGGTAATGGTAAATAAAAGTGCAAACGAAAATGTGCCAGATTTAATCACAATTGTTGATTTATCGCCAAATACTTTTACCTACAAGGAATTTACTTTGGGTGCAAAACAATCAATGACAATCAAGACATCTTGATAAGTATATTTATAAAAATAAAATGTGGCGATAATGGTGCAATGTAGCTGCGGATTGATTAAATATCATGATTAGATGGATTCGGCGATTTCACGATTTTCCTCTAAAAATTGTTAAAAGAACACATCAAACATAGGCATTAATTCAATGAATGGCCAACACGTATAGTGAACCAAGACCTTAAGAATCGCTTTGTCTCTCACGTTCCTTTAATACTTGCGCTGTTAAACCTTCTCACTGTGTGTATGTCTCAAAGGACAACAAGAGTATAAGCATATATGAAAAAAAAAAAAAAACGTATTCCAGTGTACCTGTACTTATGCAAATGGAAAATTTGGCATCATTTTATTATTACTTTCATGATGTTTTAGTAAAGTTAAAGTTCTGGTTGATAAAAGACCTTTCCAATTTTGCGTTAAAATAAATGGATTTTTTAGTGAAAATATACGTGCGAATGAGTTGAATTTGCGATAAACGATTTTGCGTGTTGGTGAATATTTCACAACACCGTTTAGGGTTTATTTCACTTTTTTGGCAACCTTTCTTACCTCGAGCTCTTACGTAGACTGCAAGCGGGGACTCGGGCAATGGGCGGCTTTCCGTCGTCTGACCAGCCCCGCTCATGAATATTAAGGAGACGCATGCGTTTCTCCCACCCCCTCCCTGAACTTGCTGTATAGATGGGACAGTTCGTCGCTCGCAGACGGTGCTTTTCTTAGCTCTTGCTGTATTGTTGTATAGCAAACTGATCAGGGGAAAAAAAAAGCACGAACAATAATAATAATAGCCGTGGACGGATAAAATAATAAAGGAAGGCCGGCTGTTTTGCATTTGAAACCTATGCTCTGTTGAAAGCAGTGCTCTCCACTCGTGCATGTTTAAATCGGAGGAGTATATTAGAGCCGAGTGTCGGCCAGACTCTTAGTTTCAACGCGAGCAGTAACACGAGAGAGAAGGCATGATTTTGAGACCAAGTTCAGTGCTTGCTGCCTTTTGCTTACATGTTCTTTTATTATGCTTGCGAACCAAGGTACGTAGACAAAAGTGATTTTTGTGTGAAGCGGTCGAGTTATGCATGTTAACAGAGTTCCGTGTGTTACTTTATACACGCAAAAGTTTAATTTTTGTAAGCATGATGGCTGAAAGTGATTGTTTTGCTGAACTCCTTGAATCGGGTTATATGTATGCGTCTTTATTTTTAGTTTAACTGAAGTTTATTTGACGTTATTTGTCGCATTTTGCTGCTTTTTTAATTTCAGTGGCTGATCCATTATATTTTCTCTGCCGTTTTAAATCCCTGCTTTATGTCCGATTTTTTTTTTTTTGCCATGTTTCTTGTATGCCTCGATGTGAAATGCAGTGCAGTTCAGCGGGATCCTGCCATTCTTTTTGACAGGTGTCCCTTGCATCGGGTCACTTCGAGCTGCAGATGCTGTCCATGCAGAACGTGAACGGGGAGCTGCAGAACGGCCTGTGCTGTGACGGCGCCCGGAGCGCGGCGGACCACCGATGCACCTGGGATGAGTGCGATACTTACTTCAAAGTCTGCCTCAAGGAATACCAGTACAGGGTTTCTGCGGCGGGGCCCTGCAGCTTCGGCACTGGATCTACGCCTGTCATCGGGGGGAATACGTTTTCTTTGAAGACCATCAAGAGCGAAAAATCCCGGATTGTATTGCCTTTCAGTTTTGCTTGGCCGGTGAGTGGACGCCGCTGTTTGTCTTAAATCGCTTAGTTTGGATAGAAACTTTTGTGCATAGTGATTCACTAAAACCTGAAGTTATTCAGAGTTTTTCGCGCTTTGATTTTTAGTACAGTAGCTTCTTAGATATATTATTCTTAGATATTTTTTAAAAAACTAGCACACGTGGATCTAGGTGAAGATAACCTCCCGCAATAGCGACGTGATCTCTGACCGACTGACTTTTTGTAAGGGTTGACCCTCGTTGATCAGCAGTATGGGATGTTGACACAAATGGGAAGTCAGATATTAACGCCTTGTCAGACAGTGTCCATTGAATGCTGGTAATGGTAGGAGGTTAAGGTCCGTTACTGAGCATATGACAAGTGACCGAAAAGTCGGAAGAAGCTGGCATCGTATGTTTTATTATGCTACTTTTTTCCACAAAGCACTTTTATAGGTTCACTTGTTTTGTATAGACTTGCTTTAAATTATCAGTAATGCGGGAGGGGCGAAGTAGTATTTCCTGTAAATATTGAACTGGAATTCAAAATAACCTGTTTTGGATCTTCTGTTCTGCTTTCGGCGGGTAGGTAGGTGTGTCGGAGTTTGCGGAGTAACGTGCAGATTAGCGGATGGGAAGAACGTGCGCTAATTTGTCCGATATGCGAGGCTAGGAGACATTTTCGGAATGTTAAATAGGCATGCAAATTACAGTGCGGTCCGATGGTAATATGAAGTAATGGTAATCGAAGTCGGAGCACCACCCAATATCTCATTTCAATAAAACCCAGTTTATACAAACCTGGAGAAACTTTTTTTTTTCTGTATAGTGAAAGCATAATTAAAATTTTAATTGTTTAATTGTTTAATTCTTTTGACGTTTATAATTGTCGATTTATTATATTCATTTTTTGTAGAACCTCTGGGCTGCATCTACCCAAGAAAGTTGGGCTGATTAGTGTTTGCTTTTGTTGTCGGTTCAAAATGCCTTAGATAACGAGTTTAACAATAGGAAAGGTAGCTAACAATTTGATAATGCCGTCTATAGTAGGAAACGTGTTATTGTTTGTTTGTTTTCTTTATCTAATACTGATACCCCGGATAAACATGATAATGAAGAAACGGGACTTCCTCCTGTAAAAACAGTGTAACAGACAAACAGCATGAAAGTAGTTTAGAGAAACGCTACTGTCTTGTAAAGGTTCACGGAAAAGGGGAGATGTTTGTAGTCACGCTTTCGTCATACGGAACAGATTTGGAGGGTTATCCAAATTGTCACTGTTTGCATGGTAAGTGTTTGCGCAACAGTTAGATCTTTGTGGCTGGTATGCTGGCGAATCAATTTTCAAAACCTCCCTGAAGGGCAACGTCGTCATTGACAGTGTGTGAATCTCCACACACCCCGTCTTGCACCTCTTCATAAAATGCAAAAAATGCGGTGATCATTTGTGATTCCTACGTAACAAATGTTGATTTATTTAATTATTTACGCTGGAGTTTGATGAGTCAATTCCGCTCAGAATGGATTAATTTACTACTGGCCTTGGCGGATTAGGGGTTGAAAAGAGGCATTCCTGGTAATCAGAACATATTGTTATGGGCCGTTTCCTTGGTAACCAGTTCTTGCATATAAAATACCCCTCCCCTCTGCTTCTTCCAGGTCTACCAATATTCCCATGAAAGGATTTAATTAGACATTGTCATCTTGCATACTTCATTTTTCATCACATTTATTCCTAGCAATTTTAATCTGTGGGTAGGCGAGAATATTGTACCAAAAAAAGACACGCGACAGATCAGAAGCTGGGGGCTTCCAAGAAGAAAAAGTATAACATTTTTTGCACTTATTTATTTGGCTTGACGATATTTCACTTTTGGTTTCACCCGTGACTGATGTGCATGGAAGTGAATAGGTTGAAATGACTCGAGGTTTGAATGAGTTGCTAAGTAACGGACTCGCACAGGGAAGGATCTGGACACACATTTAGCGCACTGCACCTGCAAGGCGGCCCAAGAAGCCTTGTTTTGGCAACTTCTAGACCTCCTTGCCTTGTTTTCTCTGAAAGAAAGAGTGAATGAAAGCCAGAAAAGACGGACTGTGTGTGTGTGTGTGTGTGTGTGTGTGTGTGTGTGTCTGTGTCTGTATGTGAGGGGGAGGTCGTTTAGAGAACGTGGGGGGTGCTGGTTGCTAGGGACGGTGGGGTTCTCATAAAAGCCAATGAATTGAATATTAGGTGGTGGCATCGATTGAAAAGCGGGGGAGAACAGGGCTTCTCTCCAGAACGTGGGTCTCATTTGGGCTTTGTGCAAACAAGCCATTGTCAGCCCCACCCGGCTGATAGGTGAACAGATACTTCTGAGACGTGCCTGTTTATCTTAGATTATTTTTTGCCCCGGACTGTGAAATCAGTTTTTCTCCAATTTCCTCACTTACACAAGGCGTGTTTTGTGGATGAGGAGGCTGGGTGGGATCTGTTTGGACTGTGTGGTGCAAACTGACTCTCTGGTTGACATCGGTTGAGTTGCATGAACTTCGTAGGTTAAGGAAGGATATTGTTAAACATCAATTAAGAAGGTGGAAATTAATTCGGTCTCTGCAAATTAATTAGTATAAAATGACTGTGAAAAGATCTTAATTTGTTTAGGCTATGTTTACACATAAATGAACATGTTGGATTTCTTTTCATTTGTAGATTTCCAGGGTTTCTTGTTTTGTTTTTGATGTTAAGAAGCCGCAAAATGGACATTTATTATTATGACCTGACATTTGTCGCAGACTAACCTAATTTACTCAGGGATTCTCCAACTGTGTGTAATATATGCGAAAATATGTAGGGTTTGGTTATTTTAGAAAGGCATACAGTGGGACACATGTTGGGCAAAATGTTACAACATGTTAACAGTGTTTTGTAAATATAATCAATCAATTAAACACTAACAACTTACAGAGGGAACCTGACTCTCTTTACTGGGAAAATGTAAACAAATATCTATCCAAGTATTTTGATACATGATAAAGTAGCAGAGCTACTGTACTGCCAGCACTGGTCACGCTCATAGTTCTCAAACGACATTAATTGGTTTCATGGCTGTAAGTGCTGTGCTTTACAGAATGATTAGATGCTGTGGACAGGCACTAGCCTAATTCGGAGGGTGGTGATGTTGGTTCCATAAAAGTCCAGAGAGGCTTCATTCCCACCCGAAAGAGGAGTTGAAAGGCCTCTTGTTCAGGTGTGGTATTCATGAGGCTGAGTGCTGTGCCTGACTGGACCCCAGGTATTCGATAATTTAACATCTCAACCTCAGCTAACGGTTGTGTGTAATAAAGCTACCCGAGGGCTCCCCGGCGAGGTACACATTAGTGTGGGTAAGTGCCTCCTGTCGCCAGAACGGGGATGGAAAAATCCAGAATGCTTCAGGTTCGCTTTGGACTAGCTGGCTTTGCTTCAAAATTTCACGATGCTTCGTGTTTTTCCTGTGCCTCTTTATCCTCTTCCTGTCCGGTTTGCCTGCACGCTGTCGATTCTGTGTAACCACCCAGACAGATTAGTTCCCAGCTAATATTGAACCAAACACAATGGCGCATCCGGCTGACTAGAGTGTGGATTACGTTCCATAATGGAGCCTGTCTGGGAATAATGGTTGTATGGCGCGGGCAGTAGGAGGCGACGGTGGACTCGGCACAGATCGGTGATACTTCACATAATGGCAAGCTCAGCAAATGACGTATTTGGACTGCGGTCATTATTTCCTGCATGGTGCCGGCCCGATTCACTAGGTGCGTGTGACATGACCCATATTCTCTTTTTTGTGTGCCTCAGAACCATTGTTCCTCGTTACTTAACAATAGCGAGGATCGCAGAAGTAAAGTAGGTTATGATACTGGTTTGCATCTCCCAACCACAGTGGCTCTTACGACAGATTCCTTCCAAAGAGAATATTTAACAAAAGATTTGTCGGAATGACTAAGTTTGTTGGATTTTTTTTCCTTGTAAAACATCAGTTCTACTCATTTTGTGGTAGCGGGGGATTAGATCTCAGCTTGTCTTGAATGTAGTGACCCCGGTGCATAGATTAGGAGAGATAAAGACTTATTATCTAGAGTGTCCTTTGTCAAGAGGATGTTGAGGCTTGGTGCCACTCAAGCAGAAATTCCAAATCACCGTCCTCCCCCCTCCACGTCGATGGAGAACCCTTCGGCGATAGCGCCTTTCGTTCTGCCTGCCGAGCTACAAGCCTCTTAAATTCCTGTGAAAGTGTTCCTCCGCTGACAGGTCAGGTGCTTAGGGGGAACGGAGTCTACAAAAACACAGACTGGGTGGCTCCCTTTGATGCGCGGGCAGGATGTGATGAGATTCTGTTAGTTAGGCGCCTATTCCGGCCATAAGGTCAAGGCAGGTGTGTGGCGAGGGCCAGCAACGGTCTCAAGCACCAGTGAAGGTCCAGGTAACTGAGGATGATTCAGGATGGTGATGCAGAGACGTTGCTTGTGGTTTCAGGGACATTATGGAATGACAGTGCAGGGAAAACTGGCCTTCCTGTTATGCTTTTAAAATTTAATTTTTATTGAAGCTGAGTGACTGAGAGTGACTGAGTGATATCACTATCTGAGTGATAATCCACACTAAATGACTTTATGGTAGCTCTTCATAGTTTCAGAATAAGTAAGTATCATGTATAATAATAATAATAAGAATCATTTTTATAAATGTATTTATTGTTGTTGTTGTTGTTGTTGTTGTTATTATTATTATTATTATTATTATTATTATTATTATTATTATTATTATTGTAAGGGTAATTCCTAGCCAGGCCACTACCCCGTTGACTTGCTGGCATTTTGCTGGTTACGCATTTAGATGGAAGAACGCCTTTGCATGCCCGGACTTGCTGTGGCATCCGCAGTTTTCCCACAGTTAGCTGCGGATGAGAGCCCAGCCTCATTCCGCAGGGCGTGACCGTGACACACACACACACACACACACACACACACAGGCAGCCTGGCTTTCTTCCCAACTGCGGACGGATGCGCAGGCGTAGCACGGGCACACCGGAGAGGGGGGGGGGCAGGCTCCCCGTGGCACCTGAGGACCGTCTACGTCCCCAGCAGGCATTTTTGCAGCCTGTCATGGAGTTCATGTCGAGTGGGCTTGCATAGGAGGGTGGAGATGGTGTTTACAGAGACGCCAGTGTGGGGGTCGTGGTCTCCCGTGTGCTACGGAGCTGGGGACCGACAGACTGATTTGGGGAAGGTGGGGGGCGTGGGCTGGCCTGGGTGGGGCCGAGGAACTCAGTAAATCTGGGCAGGGCGAGCTAACGCAGGTACGGGCTGTTTGTTTTGGTACTTTTCGAGAAGGAGGGGGGCAGGTGAAAAGGTTGCCTGGCTGGGGAAGCAGACCTGGTGGGGCTGTGCCTGGTACGTGGGTGGGGGTGGGGGGGGAGTCACAGAGGGAAAGGCTTTAAT
>JAABNX020000047.1:14608975-14624834 GCA_015163995.2 Mormyrus lacerda | reverse complement strand
CCCCCCGCCCCCCCCCCCCCCCTCCTTTTCAATTGGCCCCCAACTCTCGTTATCACCATTTAACGGTCAGAACTTAATTTGCCAGGAATTCTATGCATTTCTGCACTCATAAGGGGATTTGGAGCAACATTTGATATTTGGTTTGGAATGAACCTAAATCATCCATCATCGAATGTCTTGAATTTATTAGAGATCCATTGCCTTATCTCCTCTTAGCTAAACTGGTTGTTTGCTTTTACCAAATGTTGACATGAGCTGGAACATTATCTCTGACTGGGCAGTACTTCTGAGTAGGGCAATGCTCATGAGATATGATCTCAGAGCACGGGCACGCTTCATAGTTATTGCCCTCCGGGTTCAGAAATTTAAATAGGGTCCGTTGTTCACGAACATCAGCCTTGGAAAGGCCTCCAACAGATTTTCCTGTGACTCCAGCTGGTATTTTTATTTTAGTTCTGAGCTTAATGAAGATGTGGGCCGCACATCTGTGGGACTTACTGTACAATACGGGGGCCATGAGGAACTGTCCCCCAGCCAGAAACAGCCAGGCGAATTAATGTTATTCTCTCAGTAATGAACGTCAGTATTATTATTGTGGTTTTTAGCTCATGCTGGCTTTGCTGATTGAGGGGTTCAATATCAACATGTACAATAACAGCTAGCTCTCCAAGGGATTTGAGCCCACAGACCTCAGGTTGTCAGGGTACCCGGTTACTGACCCTTCCAAATAACGTTCCTGACCTTCTTCTCTCCTCAGCAAACTACCTGGTGCCCCTTCTGAGCTCCGTGTTCATCGTGACGTGGGCGCTGGCACTGGGCGCCGCGTTCCTGTGGTGTGTGCGGAGGCGGAGGAAGCAGAGCGCCCACAGCGGGGCGGCGGCACCCGCGCCGGAGGGCAACCCAGCCAACAACGTGCGCGAGCAGCTCAACCAGATCAAGAACCCTATTGAGAAGCACGCCAGTGGGCCTCCAAAGGACTATGGGGGCAAGAATGCCATCATTGCCAAATCGAGGACCAATCTCGCCGAGCCGGAGGACGAGGATGGCGAGAAGCACGTGCAGAAGGCCATGTTTGCCAAGCAGCCGGCCTACACCTTGGTGGACAGGGAGGAAAAGGCACTACAGAGCACGCCCACGCGGCACCAGAACTGGACAAACAAACAGGACAACAGGGACTTGGAGAGCGCGCAGAGCCTGAACCGAATGGAGTACATTGTATAGCAGCAGGAGGCCTCAGCCCCAGCCCGCTTCCGTGGGTGAAGGGGCTCACGGCGTTGTTCTTAAACTGTTGTTATCCTTTGACTAAAGGCTATTATTTACATAGAATCCCTGTGTTAATTTAAGTTTTGACAGGCTGGCTCACACTGGCAAAGATTGTTGCTGTGGCTGGCAGGAGCACCAGGCGCTAAGCTAGTCTCAAGTGCCCTCCTAGAAACCCCGGCGCGCTGGCGCACGTCAAAGGTACGTCGGCGGCCATTTTGACATCGTCCGCGATTCTACTTCCTGCGTGGCACATGTCCGTGATGTCGCGCTGTCCCATTTGGGCAAGGAAGCGGTCATGTGACATGGAATGTCACCCAAAATGTATGTTCGGTCCTATATTTGCAGATCCATGCCACAGCAGCCATCTAAAAGTTTATTATTTATAATTTTCTTTGGGGGGAGGGGTCACGTTAATGTCAGCAGTTGCTGTCAACATGAAGAATTAAGTGTTGATTTAGAACATTGTACAGTTATGTAAATATTTTTTTTTAATTAATCATTGTGTATATTTGATTTATTAACTTAATAATCAAGAGCCTTGAGTATCATTCCTTTTTTATTTATATGTAATGTTTAGATTTGAAGGTTCTGATGGCTTTGTAAGCATACAGCTTTTTTTATTTTTTTGATGGAGAAAAAAATGTTTAATTTTTCATAAATGCCAAAATTTGAAGTGTTTCTGAAAGAAAGTTTATTTTTTGACAATATCAATTGTCGGGGCAGGAGGGTGGACGAAGTGGTACATAAAATCCTTTTTGAAATCATTTCAATCGCATCTTGTAAGTACAGAAAGCATGTGAGGAAACGGAAAAACAAAATTAATGCTGCTCTGGGTTTTAAAATCTGCTGCTTTGAACACATTGGCTGCCAGAATATAATAACAATAATAATTTCAAAGGGAACAAAATCTGCTTCTGTTTCTTAATGGTGTAAAACAAGACTCTAAAAAGTATTATGTAAGGTATAATAAAACAGAAAGCATGTGTCGGACCAGCAAACACCCTGTGATATGTATGGCGCATGGCCCGTCTGTTTTCGTTAGCATAATGTGATAAGCTAGCCCATGAGTACTTGAACGGTAGGAGGGGCCCACAGGGGACTGGACAGATACACTGCCTTTGCCAATGGGAGCCTGCGCTTCTCTTGTTCACATCCTGTTTTCAAAGAGGTTCTTAAAAGAACATGTTAATCTCATTCTGATTTAAAATGCACGCTAGCGCCGCTCATCCTGAGCGTTATTTTGACTATTGCTGCAAAGGAGAGATTTCTTTTTCTTCCGAGGGCTCTTGGTGGTCATTTCTGAAAGTAATATTTATTAAATATTTTGTATAAAAAAGAAAGATTAAACTTTTTTTTGAGGTGGATTTATTTGTCGCAGTTTATGGGTTGCAGACATGAGATTGTTTGTTTGTTTGTTTCTTTCTTTCTTTCTTTCTTTCTTTCTTTCTGATGCTGTGTAACTGGAAGTCTTTGGTTCCCTTAAATAAGCAAAGGATCTGCACATTTGCGTTTATAAAAATGGACAGTAACATGGTCGATCCCATGCAAGGCAAAAATGCCGATATTTATGATTCGTGCTGTACTATTTAGCCCACGCTTTACCGTGCAATATTTTTTTTTTCCTGAATCACTTGTCTGCTTCAAGTTGTTTCAGGGAGCAACAGTCTTAACCTTTGTTGTCTTTTTTGGTGTCCGAATGAAATGTGAATTGGCCTTAATGTTCATATGGAATTTACAATGGCAGCAAAAATCGCAGTCCTCCTCTAAGCGTTATGCTTGTACCCTCATGAGAGACAAGTGCCCAAAATCAGGTGTCAGCTTCACAGCGTTCCACTGCCATTAACGCATTAAATGTCACAACAAGAGACTCAAGTTTCACCAATATGGTGTCTAGTTTTAGTGAAGACTAAATTAAGCAAGTCCTAGAAACACAGACGTTTGCCCCCTCTTCAAAAGGATGTCAGGCATTCAACTAGTCTGGGTATACTACGATGTTGGAAACATGTTTATTCAGGTTTATGATTGTCGTGTGACCTGTACATTGTGCCGTTTAAAGCACTATGCCAAAAAATGTGAAGGTTGTCTCTCTATTCAAAAATTAACCCACGTTAAATCTAGTTAATTTGAAAAGCAATATTTTCATATCTGTCAGGTATAACTGTGGGCAGAAGGTCGTTAGGTTAATACACATTAAAGGTCTGAGAGTCTGAACTTTTGTTGGTTGTTATGGAAGTAGACCTTCATGTGCACCAGGCTTCCGAAGCCTTAGCAGGAAATTACACTGACCTCTCGGGTCATAAAGATGGAAACCTCACATCAGGAACACAGGGCGACCTCACTTCCTTTTGCGAAGAATTCCTTAAAAGACTAAAGGCTGGGCGACCAGCAGCAGGCCCCCACAGCTCACAAATTTTGCAGTTTTCCCAACACACCTGACCCCCCCAGCCCCCCCCCCCCCTTGCTCGTCAGACATAAACGGACAAGATCCACACCGTCGGTCTAACTTCTCTCGACTTTGTGGGTTTGACCATTGGAGGTTTTGCGCAGAACTTAGAAACCCGTACATTAAGGAAAAACTGTCATGTGAGATTTCAATATCCCGAAAAAGCTTGTTTTTTGTTCGCCATGGCAACGGGTGACCTTTTTCTGATTGTACTTAAGAATTCGCCATATTTCACTGCTCTAAAGCCAATTCTACCATCTTGAACGATCGCTTCAAAGATTCCAGCATGACTGGTGGGTGGGCACATTGCTTAAACATATAAAAAGCCACATTAATATATAGTAATAAATGAAGATGTGTGTGTGTGTGTGTGTGTGTATAAGCGACGTAAGTCAAATCTACAGCTCAACCGCTGACCTTTTGCCGGGTATGTTCACAAAAACAGCTGTAGAAAAATAGAGGCTATATTGTATTATACTGATGCAATTCTAGCTATCTATGCCAAGTTGATGTAGGGGATTCTTTTGGGGTAAAACCTTATTAGAATGATGGAATATTTTTTGGGAGATGAAGAGCTGACAGGGTGTGTGCACTTGCTCTTTTTGTGACTCATTGTGTTTGAAAGGCTGCCTGTCCAGCGCCGCACGGTCCAGTTCCACTTGGACCGGTTCTAGGCAGCAGGGAGACTGACCCCACCCTCTTGGCACAGTGAATAAAAGGGCACCTCTCTGTGTGGTCTTATTAGCTGCCCCCTCCCCCTTTAGCTTTGCCTGTACTGGGAGTGCCTTTTTGCCAAGTGTCCCATGTCTATCTTCACAACAGCTCCCCCCACAGGTGTGGAGGATGCATCGTCCCGAGACGCAGAAACCAAACAATCACAAATAAGTTCCTTAGAGGATACATTACCCAGAAGTCTGTGCTCTGCTTATCAATATGCTTCAGTCCAAAGATTTGTATGCACTGTATCTAAATGTGCTGTGTATATTATTTTATGAGAAAACTGTATTAAAAGCGAGGCAAGGCGTAACAAAGGAATGTCCGCACATATAAATGTACGCCTACAGATCTGTTAAAGAAATCTAAAGCTGTAAAAGTTAAGAGGATGTATATTAACTGCGTTTCGGCAAGATGCATTTCGAGTTATGATGGGGAGAAAGTGAGTGAGGCAGAGTGTCAAGGAATTTCAGCAAAGTTCCAACAGTAACTATAAAAAAAAATAAATCAGACAAACAGGAGCCTTCTTCTGTGCGACGCCAACGCTTTGAACGTTGCGATGCTTCGATACTCCCCGATCCCTGCTCCTCAGAAATATGTGAAGTCATTTCGGGGCGGGATAAACCAAAATACAGTCATGCGTGTGAAGCACTTTGTCTTCTCAGTCCCTGCAAAGACCGATGACTCCTTTAAGGAAAGCCGAAGTGTTTAATCCACTGCTACCGCAGTCTGCATTCAACGAGTCATCTAGACCTCAAATGCAAATAGCTTTTCGACGCATTAGAGTTTGTGCTTCTATACGTAGCTTATCATATAAATAATATAAATTACACAGAGTTGGTGTCCTTAAGACTTCTCAGGACTTCTCAGCATATTATAACGACCTCTCGGGTCACGCCCCTCCCCTGCCATACACCCTGGTGGGGGGGGTGAGGCTGATGGATGAATGAGAGGGCACAGGCTTCACAGCTCTGTATTTATTGCTTGTGGCCTGCGCATTTTGGTTTGTCTGCCTGCTTTGGTTTGTCTGCCTGCTTTGCTTTGTCTGCCTGTTTCAGTTTGTCTGCCTGCTTTGGTTTCTCTGCCTGCTTTGGTTTGTCTGCCTGTTTCGCTTTGTCTGCCTGCTTTGGTTTCTCTGCCTGCTTTGGTATGTCTGCCTGCTTCAGTTTGCAGTGCCTCCAGACCCCACCCCCACAGAGCTTTCAGCTGACTGTGCCAGCGGCATTGGGGCACACCAGAGGAGCCGTCTTCCTGGATGTTTTTGTGCAGGGATCAGCAGAATGTGTTTTCGTTATTGCGTCTATGTGTGTGAGAGTACGTGGATTAGTTTTATATTACTTTGTGGGGACCAAATGTCCTCCACAATGTAATACAAACCAGTTTTTTGACCATTTTTTCAGGTCCCCACAAAGATCTGCAAATGCAATTAAAAAAGTAAAAATGCCAAAAGTCTCATATTTTGTTTGGTTACTTATGGTTACAGTTAGGGCTGGGTAGAGGTTAAGGTCATCATGCCGATATTAGAGTTTTCCCCATAGAAATTAATGGCGAGTCCCCACAAAGATATAATTACAAACCTGTGTGTGTGTGTGTGTGTGCATATGGAGGTCTGGGAAGCCCTCCAGCATATGCTGTCTTGGCACCCCCATCCTTTCTTTTCCTGAGAGATGCAGGTTCCTCCCCCCCTTTCTGGCCCCCACCTCCCACTCTAGTCTGTGTTTTGCTTGTATGTGCTGACTCACTGCTGGTCAGTTTTGAGCGGGGGGGGGGTTGGGGCTCCAGACTGGGAGTGTGAAGTCGCTTAGCACTGTGCCGTGACTGATTCCCTTCCAGTCTTTTACAACTTCACGTGCATTATTCTGTTGCCATGTTCATACTGAAATGGTCCTGTTGCCATGGCAATCTAGATCAGCAACCATAAATCCCAGGCAACAAGTCATTGAAACATGAATTTTTCATGGTGTGTATGAGTTTTTTATTTTTATTTTTTATTGTTATTTTCTTTTGGTAAAAGTGACAGGTTGGTGAATCTTAGTATAGCAACATTTCTTTTCTTATTGCACATCTATTTAAAGGCTATTGAGTTTTATGGGGTTTGAAACTTCAGTCTCGCTACTGTCTTACATCTTGAAATAATAAACAACAATAGTTTCAGCTTATGTCCTCACATATGAGTACATGCTGTGTTTGAACAGGAAATATTGTCACTATTAAATGAAAATATAACAATATGGGCAAATAAACATTTCTTTTTGCATTAATTCATTACACTGACAATTAAATAATTTTCCACATCTGTTGTTCATGATTATATTTTTCAGCAGCAGTTTCTTATACTCCCAGTGCATCACCCTGAATAATGCTGTTTCTTATTCACCAGAAAGCAACAATAAATACAACACAAATGAATAAACAATTTATTTAAAACTTTATCACTCTGTGACAGTTTTGATAGCCCTTTGATATGGAATGGGCCACAGTATAGTATAGTTTAGTACAGTATACTACTTATTCCACAGTATCAGCAACCAAATCATCTTACTGGGAAGCGTTTTAACAATGTGAATAATTTAAGTGTTTTATATCAAAAGTATTTCATTGCTGTTTGAAGTCATACTTCCTCCTGCATTGCTAAGCAACACTCACTTTGTTACTCATTCATAGCAAAGGCAACCAAAGCTACCAATAGAGCATGTAAATTAAGATAAAAAGTATGCAAACTAATAACACCTTTTTGCATGATTATAAATGGGAGCCATCATCTCCTGAGCTGTGGCTGACGGGTCATAGGCATTTGAAGCAAATTGTTTCTGCTATGTGGAATAGATCCCGTTATTGCACAACTATCCTGGGTATTAAAAAGCATAATTGAAGGTTAAACAGGCTCTGTAAATATCTTTCAACAGCTGCATAACAATCTGCGCATCAGAATGATTTTTCGACTTGTTCTGCACGGTGAGTATGATAGAACATCACACGGCATCAGCAAGATGTCCTGAAACTCCTTTTGCACATTCACACAGATTATTCCGGACTCATCCAGGGCCTTCCGAAAATCCATCACACTCTTCCTCCCAGCGAGCAGACTTTTCAGCAAAACAGGTGGGGACTGGCTTGTGGGCTTTTTGACGAATCGGGCCACGGTCTCATTGAACCCGGCCAGAAAATTCATTTGAAGCGTCACACTTCTTCAATTTGTCAGGCTTTTGTGGGAACAAATTCCCAAAATGCGAACATGGATCAGATTACCACATAAAAAAGAGCCAAAGCCATAACGTGGAGTTCGGCTGCTGTCATTGCGTCTTAGAACGACACTCCTGCACGGCGCCTGTGCATATAATGCGACATTCTGCTGCATGAAGCAGCTCCCAAAACCCTGAAGGGAAGCCGACTGTCGTGATATCGCATGTCACTCCGGTGCCTGTGTTAATGTCACTGGAAAAACACAGATTGATTTTTCACATTCACATTACACATTACAAGAATTCACATTACAAGGGAAGAAAAGGCGTCAAACTCAGATGCGAAAATTGACCTAGAAGAACAACATCTGTAAATTTGTGCGTCAGGTTTTCGAATGCTAATGTCGGCCGTGGCAAATCTTCCCTGCTGCCGTGCCCTCGGGAGAGCAAGAGAGAAGCGTCCTCTAAAAACCGGGTAATTAAAGCAAAGAGTATGACTCAGCCTTTGAAAACTCCGTGGGAACTTATGGGTCTAAGCGGGGAGAATGATGCAAAGTCCCCCAGGCTGGAAAACATCCACGAAGACAAGCCAAGGACTACCATAAACAAGACGCTTTGAACGCCTGCTGTTTAGACTAGCATATAAGGTTTTTTTTCCCTTGCTGCTGTCATATTATTATTTTAGTGCCAATTTAACATATTTGAATTTATTTCTTTTTATTTTTTTTGATGCTGTGACGCCTCATGCACGCATATAAAACTTGCATGGACAGCTTTGTCTGAAAATCAACAGCACATAAAACTGGACCCATAAATCTCCGACCAAGTCAATCCAGCTCAATAAAAAGGTACCGTTAAGGAGAAGAAAGAAAAAAAGAAGAATTTGAGGGGAAAATACAATTTAGTGGCTAATCTCCGGTGGTCATGCTCAGTGGGCTTTCTTCCGTCCGACGGGAAAGTTGATCTTCGGTGCTGAAATCTAGAAAAAAAATAGAAAAATAATTAAAAACCACGACATCAAACAGAGGACATCGTAAAATTTAATCCCTAAGAGGTTCTTGTGTTTTCACACGTGGCACATGGACCGTGCGTGTGGAAAATCCGCCTCGCTGCACTGGGAGCTGGTAGCAGGTAGAAGGCATAAAACGCAGAACAAACATACAGCGCCAAACTCCGCCGAGGTTTGCTATGGTGCACATCTATGAAAAATTCAGAAATTAGATGCTGCGGAGCTCTGTCATTTTGCCTTTTTGCCATTGAACCTGACACAGAACACATACGACAAATCTGCAAGTTCACACTTAGCTACTAACTTCCAAAACCAAACCCAACTCAGCCAAAATGAATGATCATCGGCAGATCGATGCTAATAAGAACATGAGAACATTATACTACAGAGATTTATGTATTTTGCAAAATGAATGTACACAGGAAAACTAGCATATTATTATAAATGTTGCTGCCAGTCACAGCCCAGCTACCTACAAATAGGTACTTAAAGTAATCTGGTCAGCTGTGAACAAATACCTACTGTACTTCATACATTTCCAAAAAGGCTTCACATTTGACATTCCTTCTTTGTTGTTTTATTGGTGTATTCAGTTGGCAAACATCTGTATGTTGCATTCGTCTTATCTTACATTAACCAGACCACTGAACTGCAAAACTGCAGCACAAATGCAGGCTTTCTAGAGAGTGATAGCTTAGCTTTTGAATAATTTAGCATGAGAGCTGGGACCTCAACAGTTGTGTAGTTTCAGTCAGGACAAAAACTAATTTCTATATAACAAAATATGTTATGTGTGTATGTGTTACGAGTGTGCATTTTTGTTTAAACAAAATGTTGATAGTGTTTATATTTAATAATATGGTGAAATGCCTTGTTTGCAGTAGTATGAGTACAGTGTCTCTTCACCTATCCCATCTGGCTCTCCATAGATTGGGGGGGGGGGGTCCCAATGCAAAGGCAGCCAACATGCAGTTGGGGGATAAGGGCTTTGCTCTGGTCTCCACAGGCCCATGACTGTTGCTGGTGAGGCCAAGGCTCAAGCCAATGACCTTCTGATCACAGGCACAGAGCCACTCCCTGCCCCCTACATACAGAACATATCAGGAGTTCCCAGACTTTTCGATCAAAGGCCCACACCAGATCTTTCTCTAAGTCAGACATCTGGAAAAATTTTCAATAACGAAACAGCATTTCATGAACTGAATTGACATCAACTTTATTTACAGACATAATACATAACAATAAAGGTGCTTGTTTTAATGTTAAATGATTGTTTTTGTACTTCAAACCACGGTAACACTTTTTACATTAACTCTATTGATTCACAAGGTATATTGTCAGCTGGGTCGGGAATAAGATGAGGTTCAATATGGAATTTTAATCCATCTTTAAATATTCAAATGCTGTCACAGACTATATGTTGCAGACGAAACTTAAAACGTCATAAGGAGGTCTGTAAAACAGCTAGAGGTGTGTCTCGGGGTGGAATGTACAGTGGCACGGACTTACAGAGTGATGCTGTCCCGTCATTCACCTGGTAGCTAATGCAGTCCGAGTCACAGTGTCACCTGATGTTAATAACCTAAAGAAGCCTAAATGTCCTTCAAATGTCATGTAAGTCATTGCTCTTTTCTGCCTCTGTCATTTGTTTTATTGAAAGACAAAACAATAAAGCTATTGTAAGAATTTATTCATAATTCATCGTTAAGCAGCTCTGTGATAAAAGGGCCAAAATATTTTGGGAAGTGTATTGAAGACAGTGTGCGGCGTCTGCATGATCTCTCCGTGTTTGTGTTGGCTTTCTCTGGTAAGTCAGGTTTCCTCCTACAGTCCAAAAACCTGTGTCCAGGTTAACTGGGATATTTAAATTGCTTTAAGTAAATGTGTGTCTGTGTGTGTGTGCGTGTGTTTCCCATAAGGGAAAGCTCAATTTAATAAAAATCTGTGACTGCAATGAAAAAACTAATTGCTTGGTTATGGTTAGGGCTGGGTAGGGGTTAAGGTTGTCATAGTTAGGTTATATTCCATGGTAATTAATGGAGAGTCGCCACACCTAATCTGTGTATGGGTGGGTGTGTTTATGCATGAGTGGCGGAAACAGGACTGGGATCATATCCATGCTGCCCCCTGCTTCATCTGCTGAGCTTCCTGGCAAAGGCACCTGTTCAGTACAGTTGAAGTTTCCAGAATGCTCAGCTCTATGCCCGGCTTGTTATGACACCGAACTCAATATGAGCAGGTCAAGAGAAACTGGTAAAGAGTATGACCAAAAGGCTCCTGTTTTCTCCTTTGAATATGGATCTGAATTGCGTCAGGAATGTTCGCCCGCATTTACTAGTACTGCTACAAGCGATCTGCTAATGAAGTCTCATTGTACAGAGGTGTCCGTCCAATGATCAGAGCCGGAGTCAGAGGAATGATCTCACACCAGGAATGAGGAGGTCGGAAACTGAGTGAAAGCGCTGAGAGCCGGGGGCACAGGCAGGGCTGGGGCTCAGCGCTTCATCACACCCATGTGAAAGAGCAGATCTCAAACCAGTTTTAGAAATCCACCCGCCAAGAGCTGACGTTACTGTGCGTGACAGCGCGGCTGTTTTGCAGCAAACACTTGTGTTTTTTTCTTTTTTTTTTTCTTTTTGTTGGTACTGGACAATGATTGGAAGATTGGAAATACATTGCATGAACTGCCCAGTCTTTGTTCTGCATGTACTGTGACTCCTTCTCAGTGCTGCATAATCTCAGGGAAGTTCTGTTTTTGCCGAATTGTTACTGATATTTCTTCCCACTGCTTCAGAAATTAAAATAAAGAGTAGAGAAACCATTTTGTAATGCTGCCAGTTTTCAGGGAATATTAGTTCACAGTGAGCGAGGGAGCAGTCCATTTCATGCTCAGGTAGGGAGTTCTGTTCCCCGGTATAAGCATAGGAATGGTATGATCCAGTATAGTTGTCACATCAAGCTTCAGACTCAATTCATTCAGGGAAATTAGACAAGTTTGATTTTGATTACGACTGCACCAAGATCCAAATAGTAAAAAAAAAAATAATAAAAAAAAACAAAACGTTGAAAGTATTGAGTGCATTAGGTAAACAAATGATGTTTTGTCATGTGAGAAAGTCCAGCTCACCCGTCTGGTATCACTCTCTCTCCCAAGAGGTCATGTTAACGAAAACCTCACCACAATCCCCCCGAACCCCCACCACCCACCACCCACAAAACCTAGCTCCCTCAAGACAAGCAAACCACATCCTGAAAATGGGAGTGCTAGAGGGACCATTGGTTACCTCAACAGGAAAACTTGGGATTGCTTACACAATCTGAACTTTTCACTGGCGATTTCTTTTTTCCTCTGGTCAGCCTAACAATATTACAGCTTTCACTTTCGTCAGAATCCAAAAGTAGGGCCCTGTGTGTGTGTGTGCGTGTGTGTGTGTTCTGTGTGTGTGTGTGAGTGTTTGTGTATGTGTGTGTGCTGTGTGTTTGTGTGTGTGTGTGTGTAGTGGGGGGGGGCTAGGAAACCAACAACGAAAACAACATACATTAAAAATAGTTCTTCTATTGACGGGACTGGATCCATGTGGTTCCTAAGCATTTTTCGCCATGGTGAGAAACATCATTCCACTTCACTTCATCCCCCCAGGAGAACAGGTGATACCAACTGAGGAGCTGTGTGGACACCTGGCCACCACAGGATCCAAGATATAATCTCTGGATGCTGATCAGGCTGGGAATATCTGCGGTGGGTCTGACCCCTCATATCAGCCACAGGCCACTGCAGGTGTGATATTTACGGTCATTCCAAACATTGACGTAAAATCTTTTAAACACTCTACTGTCACTGAAAATGCTCTTTACCCAAGACAGGCCCAGACCACCTTAAAAACAGCCATACTTCAGTAATCTGTGAACACTTACTTAAGTAATCTTTCTCTCACCTTAAATTGTGAGATGCCATCACCAAAACGTAGCATCATGTAACTTTTCTATGAATAGGTACACCAGATCACATCGGTCATCAATGGAGGGAGAAAAGAATCTCCTAAATCCAATATAAGGTGACAGAGAAATCTAGCTTGTTATTTTCAGCTTAAACTGAAATACGTAAGTCACGAGAGCGTAACCTGAATATAACACCAATCGGGAAGAATAGGAGGCCGAGAAGGTGACCTGCTGCACATACACTGCTTTTGTTCATTCTCTCTTCAACAAATTTCATTCTTAATGATGTAAAAGTGAGTTAAGGCTGCCGTCTCCTGCTCACACTGCAAAATAAACATAGAGGGAAATTGTAATATAATAAGCAATTTATCTTCATAATCTATTTCTATTCTATTTGAACTGGCAACAGCCGTAATAAGAGTCTGAGATGAAGCTGTCTGAAGCTCCCTCTGCTACAGCCTGTAGACTGACTCCAGCTGCGAGAAACAGTGCCTTCTGCCTCGTCATTGGCCGTAGGTGCCCTTCTACGAGCAGCAGTACCTGTCAGGAGGACGGGCTTGGAAGAACAGCATTCATGGACCCAAAGGTTATCCAGAGGTGGGTAAAGGTCAAGCATCTCCTGAGGGCTCAGGGCGGATCTAAGGAGTGACCTGGGGTGACCATGGCAACCTCTTAGTAAATAAATATGTGGCTATCCCTCACCAGAAAGAAAATATGGAGCATTTAATTAGTGGATAATTGCCCAGTCGGCAAAATTTACTAAGGAGACAACTGGTTCCCGGTTGGGAAGATATAGCAAGGTTCCACCCATGGTTGGCAAAATATTACCCCATTGGCACCCCAAATAAAATTGTTGGGTCTAGTGTGATTGGACACCTCTGTCTACTCCTCAAAATGCCCTTAGTATTGCATTTTACCTGTGGATTGGAACAGTTGTCTTGTTTGTTTAATGCTTTGTTTGGAAGATGCTGTATACCTCTTGCTCCAATACTGCTGACTCACGCACCTGGACGTTCATAGGAAGCTCAGCCTAGCCACCTTTATGCCTAGTCAACTCTTTGACAGCCATACATTTGTAATGTGCTACTCGCCTCACTTGTATGTCACTGCTGAACGTGTCTCAAAAGTGTCTGCTGAATAAAATGAACGCAAATTAAATATAAGATGTGGAAAATCAGCGAGGTTGGGAGGCTGGGGGGTTTAGCAGAGCAGTACTCATTTTCAGCACATATCTTTGGTAAAGCATATCACAATATGACCAATAAAGTAAGTCTGAAAGTAATGTTTGCTAAGCTCCTGGTACCATATACAAACATTATACTTTTGTCGAAAGTGATGTAAAAGTGAGGTTCAGAGTACAGGGTCAGCCAGTGGCCCTGGAGCAGTTGGAGTTAAGGGCTCTGCTCATGGGTGCAGTGGTGACATCACACTTGTCTTCTAGGGGTCCCAGCCCAAAGCCACACACTGCAACAGTAATTATCACATTGGCCGTATGCTTCAATAATCTGGCACTAAGATGTATTTTGTTGCTTAAAGGGATGTATCTGTACAAACAGATTTGGCCAAAAGCAGCAACAAAAACAAATTAAAGATTCGTCTTTACAGTGGAAGGTCAAGCATGTGGCACCAGGTAGCCTCTGTTAGCATATGCTAAGACAGTCCTGCCTGCACTCACTGACTATGTTAGCATCCAGCACGGAGGAACAGTATCCCAAGCTGCCAGGAGGCATGAAATAGCTGCACAGGAAACGCACCAGCGAAGGTCCAAAGCTGCGGGTTTCCACTACTGAGGACGGTCTGTCAGCACTGGGACGAGGTTTGCTGGAGGGGAGGAAATGCTACAGAGCATGACAGCTAAGGCTGACCATGGCGAGAGCCGCAGAAAGCATCTCAGGGAGGGTTTGGAGGTGCAAGACCAGACACTGCCAGCACGGACCTGAACTTGAAGGTGGACGACTGAGTCCAACTCTATGAGTGAATAACGCTATATTCATGCAAGTATGGCCACGGGTATACTGGAATGCTTCTTTTCACATATCCCATCTTGGGCTCCTTTGAAACATACAGTACCAGTCAAAAGTCTGGACACATCCACTTTTAATGCATTTGTCTCTTTTATAAATCCTCACGGCAATGAAATAATACATATCAAATATACTGCAACGACTCAATGACTGCAGAATCTCAAAATATACTTAAATTTTAGACCCTTCAAAGCAGCCCCCTTTTGCATCAATGACAGTACTGCAGAGTCTTGGCATTCTTTTAACCGGCTCCCAGATGTAGCCACTTGCAATGCTTCTCCAACAGTCCTGAAGGAGTTTCCAAAAGCTCTGGTCGCAAGATTACTACCTTGCTCTCGCTTTTCAATACAATTCATCCCAAACCAGCTCTATAGAGTTTATGTTGGGGATATTGGGGGCCAGGTCATCTTTTACAGCACTCCATCTCTTTCCTTGTTCACAAGATATCAGTATATAACCACAATGATTTTCACTAGGGGTGTTCACTTCTGACTGGCATTGTACACAGACATATACATTTGAGAGAAAGCTTGGGGTTTGAGCTCAGGGTCAGGTCAATGATGCAGTAACCCCAGAGCATTTCTGAGGTTAAGGGTCTTTGCTCAAAGGATCAGAGATGTAACTGTTCTGCTAAATACAGAAATCAAACCAGCAACCTTTGAATTCTCGACACAGAGGCCTAACTCACTGAACCACACACCATCCTTTTGAAGGCTCAGTAACTCAAGTAACTCAAGATACAACTAGAAAATCTCGACTGCAGAGAAAAGCAAACTACCCTTGGGGGAGATGGAGCCTTATGTCCAAGACTTGCAGTGACCAAGAGAAACATTGATGTCCGCTTTCAACAGGCAAATCTTTTTTTGTGATTCCCTGGAAGACTCCGCAGCTTCTAGGATAAACAAGAGTCTGACAAGCTTGCAATCTGTCCTACCGGCAGGTTTCCTGGACTAACAGAGACCTCTGGGTTTGTTCCCCTCTTTTTAAATAAAGCAGACAGGAATTTTAGAGCGGTTATCTGTAATATGAATGTGTCATGCATATGTACTTATGAAATACCATGCCTGACTGCAGTTAATATCTTTTTTCGTACATGGGCGGACATTACATGGGTGAAAAGGGATCTTTTCCATTCCTCATTCCGAAATCCCCATAAGCGCTGATTTCAGCAGCGTGGGGTTTTTGGTTACCCACTGGGTGCCTTCTTATTACCATTTTCTGCGGATCACCGGCTTCGGTGAGAAAGCCACTCGCCACATCGCCATTGATGGGCTGGGAGTGGGGG
>JAABNX020000047.1:14593330-14605921 GCA_015163995.2 Mormyrus lacerda | reverse complement strand
CCTACCAGCACCATAGCAACCAGCCGCCGACATCTTAGCAGAATAGGCCCATTTCAAAATTACCTCAGGAATTTTCGTTTCTAGTTCTTCGTTAAACCCTTCCTGCGCTTTAGTTCTATATTTAGCCCTGTGTCTAGTTTATATCCCTGTTCTGTGTTCCTTGTATCCCCTGGTGATTTAATTTTGAGTAATTGTTAATGACCAACATCTACTCCTTGTCTAGAACTCGTTTCTTGTGTATATTTCCTCATGTTCCATTTTAGTCAGCTATAGCTCCTAAATCACTCGTCTGCCTTTGCTGAGACCCCTCATAGCCCCTTTTGTTTCTGAGTGTTTCGATCAGTTCAGTTCAAGGGAGTTTCTAGCTATCGGAAATTAGAAATGAGGGGCTAAGTCAAGTTTACCTGGGCCTTGACTTTTGTATTTATTTTTTTTTTTTTTGAAGGAAGATTTGCATCGGGGCTTAAAGACTTGGGGGTCGGGTTAGAATTCTCAGGGTTGTGGAGCCATACTGACACAGTGTGTGTTTTCCAGCAGACAATATTCAATAGTGAAGAGTAAGTTGTTAATTGTCGGTTGTTAATTGTATCTAATTTACCTTTTCACTATTACATTCAGCTGCTGTCATTGCTTTTACTTTAAATGACTGAACCCTGCAGCCTTCAGAGGCTAAGAACAATCAAACATCTCGTGGACATAATTATCGATTTCTTCAAATTATCACATGCCACATTATTCCTTTTTATCAGATGAAAATTGGAGCATATAGCTACCAATAGCATTACAGGCGGGTTGTTCATCGTCTAGAGCAAATGGGTTTTCACATGGACTTCAACTTGATTTAAATAAACAGCTCAGTCGAGCATAATTAATTAAGAGATTATCTGAAGGAGAAACAATTGTCCAGGCCGCAAGATGCGAGTAACTTTTTAGAGAACTGAAGAAAGTCAGGCTTAATTTTTGTAACATTCTGCAGTTGTTAATTTGCATATGTTCTAATGTTAAATTATTTTTTTTTTTCTTGAACACGTATACACTTTGTACCCAGATAAACATCCTTAAACATATTGACCGCCTAAGACTTTTGCATAGTCCTGTAGGTTAATAAAGTACAATGGTCTCCCATCATTAAACCTCACCATGGAAGTAAATATCACAGTTGCCTGCAGTTTGCACTTCATGTATGAGGTTATATACCCAGTTGTACCTTGCAGATGCTCTTACAGATAACCTTTGCCTATTGCCCCCCCCACCCTTTCTTTTAAAGGGAATAAATTGCGTATCTTCTACATGACAGCCAATCCGCACAGACCGAGCATGTAAACCTGCCCCACCTGTCGGGGCCTGACTAATATTATCGGGGGGGTTAAGTCTGCAGCGAGGGATCTCATTTTGCGTCAGTGCAGCACATAGCCTACGGGTATAGTTTCACAGCAGTCGTTTCAAAGCTGCTGTTTTGATACAAGCTTTTATTCATTATTTACTTTTTCATGCTTGGGTACAAAAGGGTGAGAGAAGTGTATCAGCTGCACTGTACCTGAATAAAGTGTGATTGTAATTTTGGTGTAATGGCATGGTATTATAGTATTAGGACACCTGCCAACCTCAAAAACACCAAAGGCTGAAAAAAACGAAAGTGATTAGAGTTTCATCTTTACTTTCTAATCGCCCCGATCTTCATTACACCCTGATTACATTTTTAAACCATCGTAATTTAAATCCTTCATTTGCCATTTGCATAAGTACAGTGGAATGCTTCTCTTTGCCAACCGCATCTTGCTCTCCATGAGACACAGACACACATGCAGGTGAGAGTAAGCTTGGGAGTGACAGTGCGGGGTCAGCCAGTGTGCAGGGCCCCTGGAGCCGGGGGTTAAGGGCCCTGCACAGGGGCCCAGGGACATGTGACTGTTCTGCTGAGGCCAGCTGAACCGCCCGCTGGCCTAGAATGACTTCACATTCTTAAGAGGACTGAATCGTCTCCTAACCTGTCTCAACAAAAGCTTCCTCACCGCTTTATTGTTTTTTTCTTGTTTAACTTTCATAAGCGTGACATGCCGCTCGTTTCCCGTGGCATGAGAATAATAAAAAAAAAACTTCTCTTTCAGGTAACGAGAGCCCTGCATGCAACATCAGCATAAAAAATATGGTGTAATTATCAGACAATGAGGAAGGAGAGTGTATATTTGATATTCTGATATTCTGTGCGTTAACATTTAATGCATACTAGCATATAAAAACATTATGTCTGAATATACTTCTAGATATCAGTTGTTTTGTTTATGAATGGATGAATGCAAACACCAATTCAAAAAATGCACTAAAAAAACTATAGTCATTGCATAAAGATGTACAGGTAATTCATGTACTGGGTTGATTTGCGTTTTCAAATCAGTAAATACCATTAAAAGGAGGAGCCAGGAAAAATATATTTCTCTTGGTTGTGCCAGCGATTGTGGAATAAAGGGCTTTTCCTTGGTGACAGACAGGAATGCTAATGCTTCTGGGGTTCTTCCGCCTTGCCACTTCCCATTATGAGACGGCTTAGACTTTAAGCTGCCAATCAAAAAGCAAGGTTAAGACCTTAAGTCCCTCCCCTTTTGAAAGTGAATTTGTTTCCCAGAACATGCATCAACAGTTAGGCTTCTGTTTCAAACAGCTATTTAGGAGCCCTTCTTTGGAAGATGGCACGCTGCCTTTATAATGATTTTTAAATATATTTGTGCTGCTTATGTCGTTTAAATACAGAATTTCATGCATGCATGCATCCATCCGTCCATCCATCTATCTACTGTATCCATCTATCCATATTCCTCAATCTGCAGTACAGGGTCACGGCAAGCCAGTGCAGTCCATTGCAAAGTGCCAGTCCATTGCATGTTAAATCACATTCTTTTACAGTGGACTCTTGGCCACATGCAGAGAGACACTACATGTGCAGATCACAGGGGGATGGGTTGCACCCTGCAGAAGTTTTGAAATGTTATTTTGATCGGTGCGCTACCGCGTTGGCTATGCCAGAGGCAGCCATTGCACTATACTGTAGGTGAGGTTCCCCATCTTTTTCTTTCAGTTTTACGATGTAAACATGACGATAAGCCTACAGTTCAAAAGCGCACTGAAGCGTGGAGCCCAGATTAATTACCGAACAGCGTCGGTGAGCGACCCTGCAGCAACTTGCGTCAATACAGGGGCAGGTAACACTGCGTGAGCGAGAAAGGCATTGTGTTGTCAGGGACCAGGTGTTTACCGAAGTACCTGGGTCTCAAAGACGTCGGCCTGAACACAGAGGAAAGCCCTGAAACTGGCCAACCTGTTATGGACAGCAGGATATAAAAGGTGGGTGGATGGATGGATGGATGCATGCATTGGATGGATGAATGAATGGACATATTTATATTAGAAAATACATATAATATTTTTAATTTACTTTGCATTTCAGATACTTGGGGATTTCTAGAATTCTCTGACACCCACAAGTCATTGAGCTCCTGTCACATGACCCCCATCCAATCAGCATGCAGCTATAGCATTTGGCCTCTCCCCCTCATTAAAAGCTGTGCTTTTTCCAGCTGGTTTAAACGCGTACTGGCTTGTCTCTGTTGCTGTTCCTGTTAAATCTGAGCCACAGACATCATCTTGCAAACATCAGCTGCAGCCGGTTTTATCAGACGGCAAAGGAATACAGTGGAAGTTTTCAGGGACCCATTACTGCATGAAAACTGGACAGCAAATATGCATATAGCCTTTAAGCTGAAATACGAAAAAACATATTTAGAATATTAAGCACATTAGGGCTGTAACCATTATATGAAATATGTCATAACATAACAAACCGCGGAACCAGTCTTTATTCTGCTTTTCTTGCCAAATTTTATGGCTAAATTGCATCTGTCTGCCTCCTCCTGATCCCAGAATCAAGACTGCCATGCAGACGGGGTGAAAGACAAAATTATGTCCGCCTCCTCAGAAATGTTTGGGTCGATTGTGGAAAAGAAATTAAAATCCCAAAGAAATAAAAAAAAAATGAAGCAATTGGATGCATAGGCACATTGTAAGATGAAGAGACCGGTCCCAGGCAACTGGGGGAGGGAATATATGACCACCTTTAATAACTAAACCCCCCCCCCACCCTGGAAATTAGCACAGTACAACCATTAACTGCATAACAATCCAAATATAAACTCTGTACTGCTTGGCCGCTTTTTCCTTTTTTCAGGCTCACTTGAAGCGACATCGTTTACTCTTAGCTATCTTATCTGCTCTCTTTAATGTCCCACATGTATAAATTCCAGCCTAAGTACTAACAACACAGGGAGTTAATAAATGAATCTGCCATGGTGAAGCAACACCATGCTTTACTTTTGTCTGGGGGAGTCATTATAGTTTCATGTTTTTGGTTAATGCTGTCACTAAGGATATGGGTAGGGGGGTTTCTGGTGGTCTAAAGGTCAGCATTTGTTGCTGTCACCACTAAGGTCTGGTTTAACGTTTCCTCTATCTCCCTATTAAACATAGAGGTTCCTCTAAATCATTGTTCTCCAATACAATCCTCTGGGACCCACAGACAGTCCACAGTTTTGCTCCCTCCTTAGTAGGGAGCTGGTAGGAAGCAAAAATGTGGACTGTCTAACAGGGAACTCAAATGGAACAAAGACACAAACCATGTTCATCATCAGCTCTTTAAATTAACTTCATATAATATGCATTACATATCAAATGCATGACATGGAAATATTCTGCATGACATTGCTATCTCACAAATCCTCCTGGCCACCAGGAAACCTGAATTAAATCCAAATACTAAATAAGGTGTTTCAATAAGTCAATAAAAGCAATAAGAGAGGTAAGGCAAGTTTATGTATATAGCTCAGTTTCAAATTCCGAGGTCATTTAAAGTGCTTTAGATAAATTAAGATAAATTAATAGCCATCATTGTATTTATAAATTAAAACTACAAGTAAAAGGCAATTAAAATAAGAGCAAAAGAAAATGGATCAAAAAAAGCACTGCGGAATATAAATGTTTAATGCTTGGTTTTAAGACACTCGGTGCCTTTCTATAATCCACAGGGACCCGGTTCAAGTTGAGAGTGTCAGTAGTTACATTCGGCTTTTTTGCCTGTGAAGCACAATTATAACAATTAATATATAAACATTAAATGTATTAATATATTCATCAGGAGCATGAACATGAATTCACAAAATGGGTTAAAAAACTGTGAAATCATGAGAGCATCATCGTTTATGAAAGTCGTTTCAATGCTAATGTTTGGCCCCAGTCAGCTTTCTGAGTTTCCACAGACGTTCCTCTAAGCTGTCATGTTAACAGTCAGGGGAACCAGCCAGAATTAAGTCGGCTATAATCAAACCTTCACCCCAAGAAGGCCATCATAAGATGTTTAAATGATTATAGAACCTTTGCATTAACCTCTATTCTAATGGAAATCTTTGAGCAGCTCATTTCTAAATATTTAACATTCAGATGGAGCCATTTAAGGTCACACCAGGAGCAAAGAGGTTGGCTTATGATGCCGTTTCTCTCTGTTCTTCAGTCCTCCGAGTGACATTTGGAGGCTTCATGTGGGTTTTGTTTGTGTTCTGATCATATTCATGCTCATAGTTTTCCTTTGAAGCTCTTTAATAAGTTTATACAAAGACATGGTTGTGGGACGTTTGCTTTGCTGGAAGTGATAAATATCTCAAGGTGCTATATCACTCAAACAGGAAACTACAGTAAATTATGAAGCCACATACAGTAACAGTGCGGTGATGCCATCGAGATGATTTAATAGAAGTAACTCTTGCAACCCTGATAGATGCTAGAGGCCCTGGCTAATTTGCATATTTTGAACGCAAACTTGGCAGTTAGTCTGAAGGTACCTGGAGCAGGCAGGACATAACCTACAGTGGTAGGCAAAAGTGCCACAATAATGTTTTTATTTTTTATCTTTTTTCAATTCATGACATAAAAAGTAACTATGCATCAATGTTTGGTGAAAATATTGTGCATTTTTTCCATTTCCTACAGAGACTGTGTTTACCTCTTTTCAATTAAAAAATGACCAAAATATGTTATTTATTGAGGGGTGCCCAAACTTTTGCATACCGCTGTATATAAGCTTAAGGGTTTTTTAGTGGGAAAATGAAGGATATTCCATCACAAACATTATGGAAACCATCTCCTCACCTTTAGTCCAGATGGCCTCATATAACACTGGCAGTCTCCAGCTTGTCTACTGGATTTTGCTGGGCACAGTAACTTGGAGAAGCTACACAATCCTGCGCTCGGTTTGGTGTTTGAACAGTAAATTAGCAAGGCCAGTACAGGCACTGCCTCACACTGGCTTAAATGCTAAACGGAAGCGCAATTGTTAAACAAGCAAAACAAAGAGAGTCTCCCTCTGACAGCAGTTATGGAAGTTAGGGTGACCTCTCAAGCAAAGAATCAGGGTCTATTTGAACCAGACTAATTGGACTCCACAACAGAGCTAGCCCTGGGGTAATTCAGCCTATAGTTTTGTAATAGTTATTATCCAACCGTTTACGCATTTAAATTTTCTCTATCATGATTTTAACTGTCATTGAACTTCTTGCATGGAATGTTTGTTGGCCATGTATGGATGTATATGTCAAAAACAGTGTTTAATCTTTTAATCATAAGCATCCAAGAAAACTTCATACCAGTTGAGTCTTCTATTAAACCTTAAATTTCCGTGCTTGATTAATTGAACTAAGCAATGTACAATTATAATAATAAGACGTTCAGTAGTGATATGCAAGGAATTCTCAGAAAATTCTGTGAGAAAAATAAGACCTAATTTGTTTCTAACCGACAAGGAATTTATTTGTGACAATAATCAGAGTCGGGTCCATAACAATAAACATATGGTTTCAACCATTTTAAAAAGTAACATTTAACTAGAAAGGGTCGGGACTGATTTAAATCAGCCATTATGAATTATGCACATTGTTGTGGTTGAGCAAAGGGCATGCAGAAATGGCCACACCCACAGCCTACTGCATCATAGCCCCTTGCCAATTAGTCACAGCTGGATCCACTCTCACTAATGAGGGTGATGAATATAAAGGCCAGCTGTTGCAAAAGGAAAGAAAATGCAAGCAATGCGTGGGTTTCTGATTGCCGCTCATTGCTTGTGTTGGTGTCTTTGGCTTCTTAAAGCCCTTTCTGAGTGAAAACTTTTGGTTTTTGAACAGCTTAAATTTGGTTAGTCCTGTATTGTGCTAACTGATCTGGAACTCAAGCTTTATGTGGTCACAATGACCAAAACATGCCCTTTACTCTTTTAATATTTATGTATGGGTGGTTGGGGGTTTGTATCCTATTTACACTCTGTGTGTCTGGAGTTCCAGTTTCCTTATGCAGCCCAAAGACGTGAGAGTAGGCTAACTGGCTTTGGCCCTACTACATCTATGTACCTACTATATCTATATACCTACTACATGTATGTACACTGTGATGGACTGGTATCCAGAGTGTACTGCTAACTCCTGCCCAGTGGGTTACTGACCACCCTGGTGTAGATGGATGGATGGATGGATGGATGGATAATAGTCATGTTCACACTTCTCTCTATCTCTTGCCAAGTTATATATTAAGTAAACTTTATTTATAAAGCACTTTAAAAACAACTGTCATTGACCAAAGTACCATACAAGATTTAGAAAAATAAAACAAAGTCCACTCAAAATATTCTCAGGTCTCATTAAACACTGAAGAGTAAAAATGAGTTCTAAGGTTTATTTTAATATCAGAAACCAAGGAAGCAGCCCTAATGTGGATGGGCAGATTTTCCCAAAGCCTTGGCGTTGCGATGGCAAAAGCATGGTCACCCTTTGGTTTTTAATCTTGTCTTAGGAACTGCTGAAACTGACGACGTCATGGATCTCGAGGTGGTGCATGAGTGAAGAAGATCCATTATATGGGAATGACCTAATCCCTGTAGAGCTTTAAAAGTGAATGAAATCTTAAACTAAATCTTAAAAACTATTGCAGTGTTTCCCAATCCGGTCCTCAGGGACCCACAGACAGGTTATGTTTTTGCTACCAGGAGCTGGTAGACTGTCTCGCAGAGGGCTGGGAGTGAACAAAACTATCTGGTCCTCAGGGACCTCCTGCATATTTCTCGCATCTCTAGATTACTTGTAATACCTATAGATACCTGTAGATCACTCATAATAACTATAGAGTATAGATACCTGTATATTAATCATAATACCTGTAGAGTACAGATAGCTATAGATTACTTACAATACATATAGAGTATGGATACCTGTATATTAATCATAATACCTGTAGAGTACAGATAGCTACAGATTACTTACAATACCTATAGAGTATAGATACCTGTATATTAATCATAATACCTGTAGAGTACAAATAGCTATAGATTACTTATAATACCTATAGAGTATAGATACCTGTATATTACTTGTAATACCTAATAACAAGGATAAAACATCTGTACATGTTCAACTCAGACACAACCATTATAGATTTCATGGGTATTTCTATTTTTTTAATTTATATTCTGTTTTGTCTGTTAACATATGCACGAATACTGCCAAAATGAATTCCTAGTACATACATGCAGTTGTACCTCACCAATAAAGTGAACTCTGATTCTGATGGTCTGAAGGAAAAATACATAGAATACAACACAGAATATTTATGATACATGTATATATATAAATAAATTATAAATCGAGATCATATAAATGCATTCGCGCTCTCACTCTCTTTCACTCTCTCTCTCTCTCTCTCTCCAATCCACTGTTCACTGAATCCACAGAAATAGAACCCCCAGATATGCAGGGCCATCTTTATATAAAAGAGGGAAATTATGGACAATTGATTGATGGATATGTACTTCGCTTATACAGAGTAGGACCTGCTTTTGCCTCCATGTCCACTTTGACGTAGACGAGTTGTGCACACAGGGCAGCCATTCTGTACACCAATGGTTTGAGCTATTATTGTTGCACTCCTCTGTCCTTTCTTTGTTTTTCAATGCACAGAACATATATATATATATATATATATAGATAGATAGATATATATTAATGTTTGTTTATTGCGCCATCCCCTGTAATCTCTAGACACCGTCAGTGTGAAGTTTCGATCAGACATCTTAGGCGTCCCATTGCTTAGTCGATCATTTGTTTCTGGAAGCACGGAACACCTTGTCTCATGATTGACGTGTACTGCATGCCACATTCCTCTTAGCGGTAAGAGCAACACACCTCATGGGAGAGTTTGTGCAGGTTGCAGGTGTGCCAGTGCCAACATGCTGGTTGCTTGTCTGCAGTGCTGGACCTTCATACCCAAATTCCAA
Organism: Mormyrus lacerda; assembly: GCA_015163995.2. Taxonomy (NCBI): domain Eukaryota; kingdom Metazoa; phylum Chordata; class Actinopteri; order Osteoglossiformes; family Mormyridae; genus Mormyrus; species Mormyrus lacerda. Next base: position 14,596,566 of record JAABNX020000047.1, on the reverse strand, counting down.
GTCCATTAGTGCGACCATGCATTGGTGCGTTTCAATAACCAGTGGTTTGACTGTTTTCAAGGACTTACACAGTACTGTGTAAAAGTCAATAACAATTTCTTCCATTCTCCAAACAGTTACTGATATCTTGCTGGATGGCTAGATGAACACCTCTTCAGTTCCCAAACCTCTCCTCAGGGGCACCTCAGCCATTCCATGTATTTGGTGAATTTCTCCACTAGCTCAATTAATTAATTAACCTAAGTACTTAAATTACCCAATGAGGTACCGATTAGCCAAACATGTTTGGGTAGTGCCAAAAAAGTAAAAAAAAAAATAAATGCATTTACTGGATGGTTACTGCAGATACTGGGGTGACTTTAGAAGATGTTTGGAAATGGCAAAGCTAAAACACTTTGACAGACACAATATCACAGTTTCACACCAACGTTTTCTCTGACTGAGAGCTCTGCACAGTGCTGTGCATCTTATCTGGGCATCATTCTTCAGATATTCTCTGTGTCCTTTGCTGGTTGCTTGTTAATTCAGATCTGCTCTTTGATCTGAGTCCAGATCTCCACTAACGCCATTCAGGTGGCATGCTCTCCTTTAGCATTACGCTCTGCCTCTGTCTCTGGCGTTGACGGAGAAGGTAACCATCCCTGCTATCTGGCAGCTGAGCAGAGACTGAGGAGGGACCACGCTCTGCAGGTACAGTCCTGCCTCCAAGGCTCTGCCCAGAGCAGCTACGGGCTGCCAGCTTGGCACCGACCACCAGCTTGGCATCGGCCACCAGTTTGGCATCGGCTGCCAGCCTGTTTCGTCGGCCCATTAACACGGCTCTGGGGTTGGGAATCGCTGGCATGTCCCAGCAGCACCAGCAGAGGAAAGGTCAAAGTGGAATGCTGTCAGCTTCTGCGTCCTGAAAAGGAATGGCGGATTTTCTAAGAGTAGCCGTGTTTTCTGAGGGAAACTGTAGACCGCCACAGACACCGAGATCTGCTCAGTGCTTTTCAAAGAAAAATCCAAAAACATGCAGTTAGGTGAACTGGCATATCAAAAATGTGCATGTGTGTTTGTGTTTGTGTTTGTGTGTGTGTGTGCGTGTGTGTGTGTCCTATGATGGACTGGCATCCTGTCCCAATGTCCCAGGTGTCCACCACCTAGTTCTCTGTGCTTCCTGGGGTAGATTCCAGAAAAGTTCCAGGCTCCCCACAACTTGTGTAGGCCCTCTGCTGGATACAACGTGAAATTTGTATTAATGGAGCGATTTTATCGTCCTAGCTGAGTATCTAGGAGGACTCAGGATTTTAAAAACTACAGCTAAAAGTGGAACCTTTTCCCCAGAAGCAATAATATTATGACGAGCGGATATGTATGAGTTATATTTATATATAAATACATGGGCTATCGTTACACGCAGTGTGTGATCTGATTTCAGTTGGAATTTGAAAAGGAAGACATACTCAATAAAGAAATGTTGTTTATCGCAGGCATGCTCGACCTGCCGATACAAGCATCACGGGGTGTGAGTATGTGCTCTGCTGGAGTCAGTGGACCATGACATGAATCAGTTGGATCTGACTTCCCAAAGAATGACCTTTACTTTTATCACAATGTTTTTATTTTTTCTTAATAATGTGTTTGTGCTGTGAGAATTGGAAAAGTGATTTTACGGGGTGTGTGCAGGTGTGTGTGCGATTCGAGAATAAAGAAGAAAATAGAAGTTTTGTTTATCCCAGCAGTTACAAATTCTAAGGCAAATCAAGGAAACGAAAATTTAGATCGTCTTCCGAATAATGAGACCAAAATATTCTGCATTTTTCCTTTTTTCCGTCATCCGCAAGGGAGAGCAAAAACACTGGCGGAGATTAATGATGTGAGGGTCTGTTTGAAGATCTGAGTAACGAGCTGCCCTGAAACCACCGGTCCACATCGGGGATGGAGGCCTGATTGCTTCCAGATTGATCCTCCTTGTAAGGTACTTGCTCAGGTACGTGTTGGTGATTCCACACGGCACATCCTAAAATGCACAACACTCATTTCAGGGGAAAGATTATGGAGAGCAAGACTGTAAAACAAATCATCCATCCATCCATCCATCCATCCATCATCATCTTCTGACCACTTCCCCTGTACATGGTTACAGGAGCAATCCTGAATCCCAGGCGGTGTAGAGCTCAGGGATCAGCAGTGGCGTCAGAAGGAGTTTGATATTGGGTGGGAGCCAAATTTATTGGAGCGGTGGGGGGGGGGCAGTGTATATCGTGACATCGCTATGGACACACATGCAATAGTAACACCATGAAAGGATGCGATGTAAGAAAGATTCATAAATAATTTTTGAATAAATAAAGATTTCATCATTTAAATTATAACTATCACTGTTTAGGTTGCAGTTTCACAACATAACTAAAAAATATAAATAACTGGTCCATATGATAAAATTAGTTTGTTTCATACAGGGTTACAGTATATGTTAGGTATACGTTTTGTCTTTGTGCAGCAAATTGGCCTCAGTAACACACAGGTACATAAACTGAAACATAAGGAATGTGGTCTTATTTATTTATTTGTTTATTTATTTGTTTGTTTGTTTGTTTGCTGGGGGGGAGGGCAGCCATCCCTATTTCTGATGCCCCTGGGGATCAGGCAAGGAATAAAACGACATGATCTCTATTAATCAAATAACAATATTATATTGAATTAAATACAAAATGGTGATTTAAGTCTAAATGTATCACTTTAATTTGCAAAAAAGACTTAAATAATTCGTACCTAAAGTCCTACACTGAAAACACGTAAAACACACATAACATGTAAAACCTGTACGATGTAACATACACATAATACGTAAAACATATAACATGTAAAACACACATAATATGTAAAACACGCATAACATGTAAAACATGTACCATGTAAAATACACATAACATGTAAAAGACACGTAAAACATGCAGCGTGGAGGCAGCAGGTCTTGTGCTTCAGTGCAGGGGCCTTTTGGAGGCTCGGGCCGGTGCATGAGCGTGAACACGCCAGCATGGCTTTTCACTGGGGGAGGGCAGAGAAACAGCCCCAGCTGACCTTTTGACATGATGCACGCGGCTTTGGGGCTGACTGGCAGCCCTCAGGCACCACGCCTTTTTAATCACCACGGCAACAGCGGCATCCCCACGAGGGCTGATACGTGGCGAGTGGGGGCTAATCCAGCTGTGTGTTAAGTGAAGCTTTGCTGAGGTGGGGGGATGGGGCAG
>JAABNX020000047.1:14564378-14576789 GCA_015163995.2 Mormyrus lacerda | reverse complement strand
TTACACAAAAATGTTGAGGGCAGAAAGAAAAATGATTGGTTCAGAGAGATAACCAATCAGATTGTAGAGGAGGTGGGGCTAAGCGACTAGAGAAGGCGGGACGAAAGTATCTGAAAACACCCATGAGCCTGATTTAAATAACTGCTAAAACTTTACTTCCCCTTCACTTTTCTGAAAAAAAAAACAGCTATTGCCCCTTGGGAGGACACCAGGTCTGTTGCATTGCGTCCCGCTTGATGGAGGTGCTCATGGGGGGCAGGCGCTGTCCCACGGAGCTAGTGCTGGTTCCCCACTTTCTCCCCCATCCTGCATCACAGAACGCCAAGTTAGACGTCTCATTTCGATTTTGGTGATTTGGCCTGACTGTTGTTATCTGGGAAACTGGGCAAATCTGTAAACATTCAGAAATAATAATAATAATAAAAAACTACTATCAGTTCCAAATGTGGGTAGTGGCCAGGACGTAATGCTATAAAAACCATCAATGCTCTTCTTTAAGTTTGTGGCTCTAAAAATATACGTTATTCTGTCTATGTGTTGCTTATTGAAATGTTAATGTCCAGTTAATTCAGTGAAAAAAAGTGAAATCTTTATCATCTATTTGGTGGTGAATGTTTTTTTTTCCCTGTCCCTGACATGTGGTACATGGACCCTAGATATTCCACTATACTGTACCGGAATATGATTCGATGACCGTGGCCCTGTATTAAATCAGAAACATGTGCGATCAATCAGCTTCAGCCTGCGTCAACATTACTGGTAGCGCGCTAGGCGTTTTAAAGTGTGCAGCTAAACGTCGGTGTGCGCGTGAGCCTCGGCAAAGCTGGGTCTGTAATAATCACCCACAGATGGCTCAGTAGGGAAATACATACACTTGAGGTTTAGAAAGGAAAAACATGAATCGTTTAATATATACTAGATAATAATCAGTCCAATTTTTAACTGCTTATCCTGGTCAGGACTGTGAGGTGTAGATAAGGACACATATTATAAAGCATATCGCTATGAATATATCTATTCTCAAGATAAGTGTAATAACATTCCGTCTAAGTTACTGTGTAAGTTATTGTCTAAGTTAAAGTTAAACTGTAGTGGCCGACTGGACTATTATATATTCAGTGTGTTTTAAACGGCATTTCTATAAACTTGGTACCTGAAAGAATTATATCAGCTGTGTTTGTAAATATATTCAGTGTAGTTATTATTATTAGTAGTAGTAGTAATAGTAGTAGCATTATTGTTGTAGTGGTTATACATGTAATGTGCAGGCTGAGCAGGCTGAGCTATTGTTACTGAAGCATGTCACATGGGATCGCACGTGTCAGACTAGTATATGTTTACGCCACGCAATCTTCAGTGATATGTATTACGGCCAGGCATGGAGAGGCACGGTGGTGCAGTGGTTTGCATTGTTGCCTCACGCCTGGGCGTGGGTCTTGAGTCTCCGCTATGGCTCCATGTACGTGGAGTTTGCATGTTCTCCCCGTGTTGTTGTGGGGTTTTCTCTGGGTACTCTGGTTCTCCACCCCCACCCAGACCAAAAACATGCTAAGGCTAATTTGGAGTTACCAAATTTTCTGTAGGTGTGAATGGTGTGTGAGCATGCCCTGAAATGGGTTGGTGCTCTATCCTGAGTTGTTCTCTGCTTTGCATCCATAGACTCCAACCCCCCTGCAACCCTAAATAAGACAAGTGAGTACAGAAGATGGATGGAATTACCCATAGATCGATGTATAATACAGTTGTTCATTAATTCATCATCCAACTGTTTATCCAATACAGTGATCCCCCACCTATCGCAGATGCGATATAGAAAGACCATATCAATAAGCATTTTTTTTAATAATTTAAGCCTTAAAATACCCCTACCACACACTTTAAACACATGCATACAAACTTATTAAAACAACATGTATGATATGTGGATGTCGGGCTAAGGATATCACATAATAATAATAATAATATGTAGTGTGTGTGTGTGTGTGTGTGTGTGTGTTTGTGCACGTGCACTCTCTCTCTCTCTCTCTCTGTATACGTAATGGAATATGTAAAAATAAGAACATTTTAAGAATGGCGAGCGACGTCTGCGTAACGCTTTCCTTCCAGAAGCATATCCAGGAGTTTTACTGGTCAAGGTTTTCCTCTGGCGCTTAGGCTCACTACTACCAGAAGGCTTAGAAGATGCAGAACGCTTGGGACCCGTCATAGGGCTTAAAACAAAACGAAAATAATCAGACCACAGACCCAAAATCCAAAAAATATAGCGGTGGCGCGATATCTGAACTACGATATAGCGGGGGATCACTGTACAGGGGTCCTGGAGCCTATCCCAGAATGCTTAGGGCACAAGTATGTCATGTCCTTCACAGGGCAGGCACAAATAATATGTCTGTTTTAGAAACACCAGGCATAATCGCATGTCTTTGGACAGCAGGAGGAGCTCCACACACCACAAGGAAAAACTGAAAGAGCACACTAAAGGGAGTAAGTTTGGTTTCCAACATTGCTAGGGACCAAATCAGTGCAGAACCCCCTTCACCCTCCTAAACACATGGTACTCCCACAAAATTGGCAGAGATACATCCCTATTGTCCATCCCCAAATCTACACCCCCGGATAACACATATTGAGTAGTAGGGGGTTTCAGTTCCCCAATTGTGAGAGGCAACAGTTCTGTATTTGTGCTATGTGATATATTGATGCATTAAATAAATCCAACCTTTAGGGGGCAGTGCTGACATACAGGTTCAATATCAAATAGTCGCATACTTCTGACAAGGGCGCCTATGAAAAAAAAAGAAACATAGCCGGTCCGCAGTAACGTTACCTTGCATTGTGATGCAAAATATATATTTATTTAGTATATTGTGTATTATGTTTAAAAACCAAAACTGAAAATAATGAATGTTTTCACTGCATATGTCATTCCGTGACTATCAATTTATCGCGTAAAACAATCTAAACTACGGAAGCGAGAACTGATAGCCTATATACAAAATGAAGACTCTAGCACAGGTGTGGCCAATCTTATCCGCAAAGGGCTGGTGTGTATACAGGTTTTTGGGATAACCGGTAGGTCAGCTGTTCAATCCTAGATGTGAGGACTCTTCAGCCAATCAGTCCTCTAGTAATCTAATTAGGGAGTTGCAGCGAAATCCCACATACACAGCGGCCCTTTCTGGACGAGATCGCCCACCCCTGCTCTACCACGTGGCTGAAAAAACTGCCTGTTATGACTTGGCAATGTAAAGTAATTTGTGTTATCTATCTCCATAGCGACTAATCCAGTACTGGGTGGAAATACGTATGAAGCTTAATTCATGAGACGCTTGGACTGGTTGTCAGTCATTCTTAGAAACACACGCACACACACACAACAGGCAATTTGGAAACACGGCTTCGCCTAAACACACACTGCATTAGACTGCGTTGAGACAAACCAGAGTATCTGAGAGAACATGCAAATTGCACACACACACACAGCCAGGGCTGGGAATCATGCTTGCAGTCCTGCAGGTGAGAATCTGCAGTGCTATTCCCTGAGAAATGACTGTGTAATTATTATTCTTAAATCACTTGAACATTTATCTTATTTGCCTTTCTGATGAGTTGGCAGGGTGCCGCTTTTAAAATGTAATTAGTGTTACTTGTATTGCAACGAGTCTAAAATGATACCAACATCATAAGTTATACCCTTAACCTCTGTGAAAATAGTAAGTTAAAAGTTTGCCAATGGACAACATAGTGTCTGCTATGGCAGTTGAACCACAGGCCTTGCAAAATGGGTTTCTGTAAGCCTCCTGGGGGTGGGAGGGTGGCGTCATACCTATGCGGGGGGGCAATTCCACCTCTGCCGTGTCTGTGGAGTTTGCATGTTCTCCCTGTGTTGTGTGCATTTCCTCTCCAATGACATGCAGCTAGGTGAACAAACATCTATTATTTATCTATACTGTATGTACCCTGTGATGCGCTGGTAAGCTATCCAGGGTAAACACTAACTTGGCTGGGGCAGCCCTGCACCGCTAGTGGTAGAGGGCAGAGCTGCTCAAATCACGGTCCTCAAGGTCCGAGCACTGCTGACTTTCCAGCCTTCCTTTGCCTGTGAGCCAGCTGTGAAGGTTCTGGCCAATCAGAATCAGTAATTATTAACGTAACTGTCTGGGAGAACTGAAAATCAGGCCTGGATTTGGCATCGAGGGCCAGATTGGGTGTTGAAATGAGGCACAAAATGAGGCAACTAGTAACTGTAAAATACTTTAATTTCACACACAATGTGTTGCTGAAAGCTACAGAAAGATAGCAGTAATGAAATATAGCAATGATTATGATTCAAATTATGCTCTAGTATGTAAAATGATAACATTAACCTACATGTAATAAAAAGCATGCAAAGTAATGCACCTTCGTTATTTTAGCTTAGGTTGGTTAAGATTAAAATCTGTGACTTACTTCAATGTCTTTTTCAATCAGTTCTGCAAGCTCTGAAATGCGCAATTTAAAGTGACTTAAGGCATTGTTTTTGAATGATATAATGAAAAACACAAAGGGGTTAACTGCACATTTGCCATCTTTACTGTCTGCGAGATAGACTACACCTACAGACAGGCTACAAACTCATGCATCCAGATCAATCCCAACGCGTAGGATGGGATTTCATGCAGATCTTAACAACCGGATCTTAACAGTCCTTGGATCAGACTGGCTATCTGCCGTCAGACCAAAACTATTAATGCAGCACTGGTTTACGCAGAATGCATGAATCCAGGAGGTTAACAGCATCCTAGAGAGATGATTCTTTTCAGGATACTCCCAGGCATTTGGTAAGTTTAGTATGGCTGTAATTTGTTAGTTTCCCCACGTATGATGGTAGATGACCGGGTCTCTCAAAATAGGAATGGTATTACTGCTTTTCTTGATTGTGGGTAATCTGAAAAGATCTTCAGGTAAAATCTGCAACATAGAAAAAACAAAGAAATAATAACATTGAAAATAATATTTAAAAAAAAAAAAAAAGAAAAAACCTAATTAGTGCATGTCGACATGCCGTGGTTGGGGGATGCAGGGCTGCGGCGGTTACCGGTGATGATGGTAAGCGCGCGGTCCGATGGAGCACAGCGTGAAGACGGCAAAGGAAAGGGCAGGAATGGACCAGGCTGCTACAGCAAAGCCGAACCACTCGATTATCTCCCCCAGGAAGTTTGCACCCGAGACGTATTCAAACATGCCTCCTGAATGAAAGGTGACCAGCATCCTATTATAGTTAATGTAACGCATATAACCTAACAGAGATGAGAGGGCAAGCATACCGAATTTCATTCACAAAAATAAATCAAGTACTCAGCTTTATACAAATATGTGAAAACATGCTATTAACCTTTGGGAATTGCATAGTGGAGTTCTCCAGGTTTCCTCAAGTTTCTCAGTATGTAGTCACTGTGGACATTTATCCCCATTCCGATAAAAAACACGATAAGTCCTAAACGCAAGCACAGGAGAAAAACATTCATTTGTTGTTTTGAATCAAAGAAGTTATATTCTTTCTAGGAGTCACGTGTTTTAGTGACTAACCATCTTTTATGATATGCAACCTAAAATGAAATTAAGGCAATTACGTCAGTAGCATTGGAGACACAAGCCTAGGAGATCACTGCGGCAGGTAAGAGCCAGAGCTGCTCACCGAGCACTAACCGCCAGTCTGCGAGCCACGCGTCACCGTAGGCGGCACAGTGCAGCAGGTAGTGGCTCTGGACGAATCCGTTGACGGAGCAGAAGGTCAGGGAGGACAGTACGATCCGGAGGGGGGAGGGACGGCCCTTCGTCAGCAGGGAGTACACGAACGTCCTGAAGAACATAGCAGGAGGTCATTACTCCACGCCACATATATCAGCCGATTAAATCATGTCATTCATTTAAGAATAATATAATCAGTAGCCCTAAACCTTTCATGTCAGTCGCAAATCCAGCATCTGTCGCGGACTTTAGTGGAACCATTATTCTTTTTTTTGCAACCAGCTCCCACTATAAAATGAATGTGCTATTAAGAAAATAGTTGGCGCTACTCCGAATTGCCTGCCTGATGAAAAGATCACTGAATTTACTTCTTTATTAAAGTCGAGTTTCATGTAACAATGCATACGTCGTTTAAATTACATTTCCATGTAGGTCTATTAAAGTATGAACAATCTACAAACAAAACCATTGTGGCTCAGGGGTAATGCTGTATTGTTTAGTATCCGCATGCATACAGACAGCCTTGGTTTGATCAGTCGTAAAGGGCGTAATTTGATAATTATATATATATATAATCGTTTGTTCGCTTTTACCTCTGGAAGTAGTGGCCACAGAAGAGGCAAAGCAGCAGAGTTTCTCCCAAGCCCAGCTTCGCCCCTGTGCCCCAAAACAGCAGCACGGGCACCAGGAAGGATGGCAGCTCCTGGACAAACCAGGCGGGTCTGGCCGGCACCCAGCGCCGCGATGCCGCCTGCGCCGCATACCGGCCGTAGGGGGTCTGCCTGCGAGCCTGCCTGAGGCTGAACCCGATGCCCCCCGCAAACAGGATGCAACAGTAGGCGTTAACAAAGCTGCCGTGGCAATGCATCTTTCTCCGGAGAGTGATCGATGACGGTGAAATACCCCCGCGTCAGTTCGGCGGGAGGTGGGTAACGGGAGAGAGGATGTTTTGTGCCAACCTTCTGCAAGCTGCGGCTTTCCACAAGTGCCTCTGTCCTGAAGAAATCGCGTAAAGTTAACAAGCTGACAAATGGTCTGTCCCCGTAATATGTCGCAATGTATCTCGCAACAGTAGCCTACAAATACTCCACATTCTCCAAATAACACATTTTGATACCCTTAGTGAAGACTGACAAAAGCTAAGGTAGAACAATGAATACGTTTTGTTTTTAAAAGATACACCCTGGACACACACACACACACAGCTCAAACCAAGCATCTGGCCATGAACAGTCACTACACTGGGGTCAGGGGGCTGAAGTGACTTGTAGAATAGGGTTGCCGCCTTTGTCTGACAAAATAATCTGCACGCCGTCTTAGCGAAAATGGACGGACCACGTGTCAGCAAGCAAACACATCCTTCTGTCTGATATAACAGAATTAGATGAATTTTTGAATTAGGGTTGTCCATAACCCTGAATATTTTAAACTCCTTTCAGTATATTCATGAGAAGAAACACCTGAATAGCTGATTGCTTAGATACTGGACTATGCTTCACTTGTGCTGGCTTTTGTTCCCTCTTGGCTAAAGAAGTCAGCAGGGTTGCATTTACTTAGTCCAGGGGTGGGTAATCCTATCCAGAAAGGGCCGCTGTGTTTTCGGTTTCAGTTTTCAGTTTATTTGTCATATGCAAGTTAGCGCAGGGTCAACATTGCAATGAAATGTGATTGAAGAGAAGAAACAAGTCTCTCAGCAATATAGTACAGACATGAAATAAAGTGACAAGAGTGAGCAGCAGTATAATTGTCAATTATTTAATTTTTTATAGTAATAAAATTAACAATGAAGTGTAAAGTGCAAAGAGTACCTGAGTCTGTATTGTATTGGACAGCTAGTGTGTGCATCCAGTGAAGTGTGATGTGTGTGTTCAAGTGTTGTAGTTGAGGTGTCGAATGGCTCGATGATAAAAACCATTTTTTAGTCTCGTAGTCCCAGCAGACAGACTCCTGTATCATCTGCCGGACGGTAACAAGGAGAACAGCCGTCGTGCTGGACGGCTGTGGTCCTTGATGATGCTGTGTGCTTTACGAAGGCACCACTGGAGATTAATGACCTGAATCGCAGGAAGACTCATGCCTGTGATGACCTCTGCGGCCTTCACCTCTCTCTCTAGTGATTTCCGGCCGATGGCCGAGCACCTCCCGTACCAAACTGTAATACAGCCTGTCACCAAGCTCTCGATCGCGCTCCTGTAGAAATTTGAGGTGATGTTGGCGTTCATGCCGAACTCCCTCGACTTCCTCAGGAAGTAGAGCCGCTGGCCAGCATTTCTGATTACAGTGTCTGTGTGAACGGTCCAGGAGAGATCTTCAGACTCCGAGGAATCTGAAGTTACTGACCTCTTTCGACCTTGTCATCGTTGAGGTGGACGGGCTGGTGTTCCCCGACTGGTCATTTCCGGTGGTCCACTGTCATTTCTCTTGTTTTGCTGACATTAAGAGACAGGTTATTATCCAGACACCAGTTGTACAGTGCCGTCACCTCTCTATAGGCCGTCTCATCGTTGTCTGTGATGAGGCCTATGATGGTTGCGTCATCCGCAGACTTGATGATTCTATTGGATGGCGTGTTTAGCGACACAGTCATCTGTGAACAGGGAATACGGGAGGGGACTAAGCACACATCCCTGCGGCATTCCTGTGTTTAAGATGAGTGATGAGGAAGTGTGTTTACCAACTCTCACCACCTGGAGCCTGTTTGTGAGGAAGTTGAGAATCCATCTGCACATGGATGGTCCCAGCCCAAGGTTGACGAGCTTCAAAGCAAATTTTGAGGGGATGATGGTGTTGAATGTCGAGCTGTAATCGATGAAGACCATTCTTGCATATGTATTCCCCTTTTCAAGGCGATGGCGTCCTCTGTGGCTCTATTTGTTCAATAGGCAAACTGAAGAGGGTCCAGCGTGTCAGGGAGGGAGGAGCAGATGTGACCTTTGACCAGCCGCTCAAGGCACTTCATGATGATTGATGTCAGTGCAGCAGGGCGGTAGTCATTCATACAGGAGACCACTGGTTTCTTCGCGATAGGAATGATGGTGGATGTTTTGAAGGAAGTAGGGACCACCGACTGCCTCAGGGAGAGGTTAAAGATGCTGGTGAACACCCCTGCCAGTTGGTTGGCGCACGTTCTGAGGACCCAGCATGGGATGCCGTCTGTGCGGGTTTTTGCTGCAGCCCCTGATTGGCTGAAGAGTCCTCACACCTGGGCTAGAAAAGCTGACCTAAAGGTTACCCCAAAAACCTGCAAACACACCAGCCCTCTGCGAATATTGGCCAGCCCTGACTTGGACCTAATCTGTAGCCATTTATAGAACGATTCATGTTATTTACTTAGCATGCCTCAATCATATTCTGAAATTACCCTGGTAATACTACCGCAAATTGCTATTAACAGACATCATATAATCATTATGTAAAGCTTAACCGATTATTAGGACATATAAATTCATGTAAATTCAGACAGTAATAAATATTATTTATTATTATACCTATTATAGGCCTTATTATCTTACCAAATCTTCCATTTATACTTGGCATTTCCAGATAATACTCAGTCCTCTTTTCCATGGGATACAAAATAAGACTCTTAAAATCCTCTGTATAGCTGGCAGCAAAGACAGCCAATGTGTGGACATGCCTCAAAATCTCCCTGTATTTTGTAAAGTTAATTCACAGAACTCCTTAAGTTCTATATCTTAAGCACAAAGGCTTCTACATCACACCCTTTATAACTAAAGATATGGTTAGCTGTTATTTATGATGTGACACTTACAATTGGCCTTCATAATATAAGGGTTAATTTCATTGCGTTTTGGAAAAACCATGTTGTACTGACCATAATTAACCGTTGCTAATCTGTCTTGACTAAATGGTGCCAATATATTCTCAGTCTCACTCTTAGTCCTGCCCCAGGACATGTTAGTTGCAATATTAGAGTCGCTGAATATTTTTGCACTTTGCTCGTTCGCGCAGTCAGTGGACAGGTAGCTGTGATCATGTCGCACACTGTGATAAGTAATTGTTAATTCGGTAATAGCAATTTTGTCCTACTCTTTTCTGGTCATAAATGATTAAATTGCCTTGTTTTGTTTGGTGATTTGAACCTGGTGTTTTTGTGTTTGGTTGTTCGTTTTAGCATGGTCATCTAAAGCAGTTTTGCCTTCGTGTTCAATCAAAATGTTAACTGAGCATATGGCGTGTGTAGCCTCAGGCTGGCTTTATCGCCTCAGGCTGGCTTTAGCCATGCGGCATATCTTTCACTTTTCATCCAGTCGTTATTGCAATGACATAGAAGAACAAGTGTAAATTAATAAAAATAGATAGGAAGGAATAAAACAATAGGAATGAATAAAATAGTGAAAGCTGTACAATGTAATTCTAAGGACATTTATGGGGAACAGAGTTACGTTGAATACTGGAATGCAATGGTATAAAAATATATGATGTCCAGTAGATGAAAAAAGATGGACAAAGACGGTGTAGTCCCTGATGGCAGCGGGCAGGAAGAAGGCGATGGGGACAAGCGCTCACGAGGTTTTCCAAATTTGCCACCATCCTCACAACTTTCTCCAGAACGTCCAAGGTTAGTCTTGAAACGAGACTGACCTCCCATCTCTTGCTAAATGCTAATCTTGGAAAACCCAACCGAATGCCAAATGACTAATTCTTTTCCTGATATCCTTAATGCAAATCCTAAACGTATCAACCTGTCCACATTGGGTTATCTGCCAAGCTAATCCAGACAGGCCTTCAGTATGTTGGGGATTCGTGAGATGATTATTGAACTGATTGTGTAAAGTATGCTGACATTGACAAATCTGGTGAAAGTACAATGTATTTTTTGCAGTGTCGTGCACTATGTGTGCAGTTTTTATTGTGTTTTCATCTTAATTCTTGTATTCATGTTATTTTATTCTTTATTAATTTTCACACTAGTATTTATTGTTTGGTGTTCGTTCTTAACTGTTTCTTGTTTAGGCAGTTCCAAGCTCCCTCTGGCATTTTGGAGCTTCATGGAATGGGCTTCCGTGGCCGATCAGCTGCATGCAAGTCTCACATCACCAAGTTCAATGGCAAGTGCCGGATGCAGTGGTGTACAGCACACTGCCATTGGACTCTGGAGCAGTGGAAATGTGTTCTGTGGAGTGACTAATAACGCTTCTCTCTCTGACAGTCTGATGGACGAGTCTGGGTTTGGCGGATGCCAGGAGAACGTTACCTGCCTGACTGCTTTTTGCCAGCTGTAAAGTTTAGTGGAGGAGGGATAATGGTGTGGAGTGTTTTTCAGGAACTAGACTAGAGGCACCTTAGTTCCAGTGAAGGGAACTCTTAATGCTCAGACACATCTACTGCCAATTAGCTGATTAAGATATTTAAGCAGCGAAATCTACAAAGTGGAACTGGAGAACCCTGGACTAGGGAAATGTTATCACACATGGACAATAAATACTTAATATCCTGGATTTTGGCGCTCCGGGACCGGAGCTGAGGAATTCTGCCCTAGTCACTAGTGTACATTGGCGCTCCGGGACCGGAGCTGGGGAATTCTGCCCTAGTCACTAGTGTACATTGGCGCTCCGGGACCGGAGCTGGGGAATTCTGCCCTAGTCACTAGTGTACATCAGGGACCCTGAAATTCTTCCCTTTCTCCTCCTTCATGAGCCACCAGGCCCGGTAGTAGTTTACATCCTGCTCCCTATAATATTAACATTTAAATTACTAGGTTAAAAAAAACGATACGTTAATGGTAGAATCGTATAGAAGCCCATTTCTGCCACCGGGGAAAAAAATAATATAAAATTTAAGTCGAAATTTCGACTTACTGTAGTTATCTCGTTATTTCGAGATAATATCTCGAAATTTCTAGATACTATCTCTAAATAACGAGATAACTCTCTCGAAATTTCGACTTAGTATCTCGAAACAAGTTTCTAGCTTTAATAACTTTTCGCGGAAGTAAGGTGGTGCTTTTTTAATGACAGAATCGTGTTTTCCAGTACACAGACAACGATGCACTGTTGGAGTTCACCGTCTCCAGCTGGGTCCGTTGATGAGAAGAGATTCACGAAGAGACGAGGAGTAGTTGCAAGTCACCGCTTTATTCTGTCAATCAATTGCAATTGGGAGCGACCACCGACATACATTCAGCATGTACAGGAAGAGGCTCAACTGTGTGGTGTGGGGTGTCTGCTTTTATGGCCCACTTGGGTATCACCCCCCTTCTCCTGGTACTTTTCGTATACGTTACTGCTGCTTTTTTGGATATCTGCTAAGTAGTGTGTTAGTACTCAACTTCTCCCCCAGAAACATCAGTTGGATCAGCATCTTTCATTACTTCCCTTATTTTGTATCAAAAGATAAGTAACACTCCCATTAACTCATCTCTCCAGTGTCTGGGCCAGGTCGCCCTGACCTGCTATCGTCCCAGACAGTTCCCTGTCATGTCAGACAGTTCCTTGTTCTCTATCACTCTGGAACATTTAGGTATATGCAAAATATATTTTTATATCAACTTCATGTTCCCTTTTTCCCATGTTTCTCAGATATTTTTAATTCCCTCAGCACACCGATTATTTTTGCGCTACAAACCATTTTGTATTTGTGTAAAATCGTGTTAATAGCTAATATTATAGGTGCTGTCAGCTGTAATGACATGGTGGTTTAGCATTTTGGGCTCAGGGG
>JAABNX020000047.1:14547732-14564278 GCA_015163995.2 Mormyrus lacerda | reverse complement strand
TCTGTGTACTGGACAACACGATTCTGTCATTAAAAACACCCCACCTTACTTCCGTGAAAAGTTATTAAAGCTAGAAACTTGTTTCGAGATACTAAGTCGAAATTTCGAAATAGTTATCTCGTTATTTCGAGATCCTAAGTTGAAATTTCGACTTAAATTTTATATTATTTTTTCCCCGGTGGCGGAAACGGGCTTCCATAGGGAATCGATTCTCAAAATGAAACATTCAATATCGAAGGGAACGGATATGTCAGTATAAACCCCACACATCTTTATAATGTTTTACTTTGGGCACGTTTCTCTTGTACAAAATGATCTTACTTTGTTATAATTGTCTCAGTGAGTCAGAATAAGCACTTAACCTTTTTCGGGCACATTCACAAGCGGTTCGTTTTTTTCCGTATGGTCATCAAATCAGCTATTATATTTAGTCGCTTACTGCACCAATGTATATTCGTTAGAGCAGCTAGAGCTTTTTACATTAGTAATCCAGGTTAAGTACCTTGCTGGAGGGTACTTCTGCAGGACCTCTTCTTGAATCAGTAATCGGGTTATGTCTATGTTATTAGGCAAAGCGCTGTCTGTTGCCCCAAGTAACGCGATTAACAATAATGGTCCTTCACGTAATGAAAACACACCTCTCATTAAGTCTGACTAGTTTTTCCATTTAACTGCTGCCAATTATCAACAGCAGTGCATCCCAAAGCAGACAGAGGCCATGTCATTTCTTTTTGTAAAGTGTGATTCAATTGAAGGATGCCATTCAAATATAAGAAGGGCGTAAAATCTTAACAGAAAACTAGGTTTGGATTCGCAACCAGAATCCTGGTGTAGTGAGGGAACAGCGCCACCTTCCGGTCTACTGTGCCGCACCTGCGTGAGTGTCAGACGCACTCCAGTGTTAATCAGCCATCACTATGCTCAACCTCTGCGAATTACTGTAGTCGGGTGTCTTTGTCCGACATCTTCCGCACACTGTAAAACCTTTAATTACCACCTCGTGTGACATTTGGAGCAGAATAAAGGAAACCATTATGTCACCCCTCATAAATATCCGTAGCGCTTCATGCTGATGAATCTTTTTCAACTCAATAGGTAAGAGAATACATGAACGATTACGTCAAGGACACTTACTGTCATTAATTTAGAAAAATAAAGGCGATTGCCGTTTCACCTCTTATAATGGCAATAGAATTTTATTTGAATGTCATGTATGAAATGAAAGATGTATGTAATGAAAGTATGATAATTTATTATAAGTATCTCACTTTCCAGCGGGGGGGGGGGGGCTGAACTGATAAGCATGTCTAATGATGGCGTTTTTTGTGTGAGATGCACTTAATTAATGTGCTTACTAGAGAACCACATACAATCCCACGTTCATAATCTTGCACTACAAACAACCAGAGATGTTAATACTCCCTGCCTTGGATGTTCATGGCTGCACCAGTAACCACCAGACAATCCGGGTGCAGCTTGAACGCTGACTTTTCTCACATCTTGTAAATGACAGACCTGAACTAGCAACATGAGGTTTGAGGTTCTGCATTATAGATTTTATTTCACCCTATACACAATTGTGGCCTATAATTAATTTTACTAGCTGGTTCTTTGTTTATGTCTTAGTATGCATATCAATTTCACATTTTTCTGCATGCTATTGAAACACATTATAGCCTTAGTAGACAATGGAAGTGGACCCCAACATGATTCAGCGTATCATCTACACATTGTGAGTCTGCCAGGTACAGTGTTGGGGAAGTTACATTATTTATATGAGGATTACAGACAGAGGCGGAATCTTCAGGTCCAGAAAGTACAAATCCAGACCAAGATTTTGTTTCAACCAACCAGCTGAATATAAAGACACACACAGAGTAGTTGGTTGGTTGAAACAAAAGCTTGGTCTAGATTTGTACTTTCTGGACCTGAACTTTCCACCTCTGTCTGTAATGGATTACTTTTATAACTTCCCCAACACCAGCCAGGGGCATATGTGCCAATTTAACTAGAGGGGGTCACACATGGTCCTCTAAAATCTTAGCACCAACAAACTGATTCTCCTTGCCCAGCTGCAGCTGGTACTACAAGGAATTAAATTGTCAGATGGGGCTGACAAGAGCCTCCCATGCTACAACTCACAGTCGTTCCCACAGTCTGCCTTTCAAACTCTTCGTTATTCGGATGAGCTGCTCCACTGACTCCGGCTTCCCTTTGCCAAGATAGTCTGTGAGACAGCAGACAGGATCAGACACTTGGAGCATCTGACGGGTGTGGACAGCTGCACAGACTCCTTTCTGCTTAAACACAGTCCTTCTTCTGGGACGCAAGAGCATTAGTGCTGAGAATCTTTGCGTAGAAATATCTGAGAGAATCCTCACGTTTGTGGTAAATAAGTTTATGTTTTTAATGTTGAAGGCGTGATGCTAGTTTTTTGGAAGTGCTTGTGATGGTCTTACACTGGGCCATAACACAACCACTGGCAATTCTTTTTCTGGGTTTTTATTCCAATTCGAAGCACACTGGATGCAGTGAAAACAATATGTTTATAAGGCTGACTGGCGATTCAGATTACCTGAAGTAATTAAAAATGAATACACTCTATTGTCTCCAAAGCATTTTCTTGTACAATTCCCACTGATACGCCTTTAGAGAACTAAGAACTGTAATTCATAATTCCTTGTTTGAAGTGTCTCATTGTTCCTCTCCCGCTGGTTCTGCACTTTGCGTCCATATTACCATTTTGCTCTGCTGGGTGATAAAGCAGTCAGCTCTGCAAATGTAAGTATACTCTCTTAGGCAGTAGCTTCCTAGAACAATAATCTCTCAAAATCTTATGCATTTCCCCAAGTCTATTTAGAAAAAGGTCATCTAGTCTTAGGCCTGAACAGCTTGAAAACTATACTGGCTTTCACTTCGGCTCCAAAATAAAAGTAATCCCTTGCTGCCCTAAGGCTGCTAACAGTTTTAGGAAAGTCTGAAAACTGGGAAATGTAGGATTTCAACAAACTGAACAAATGTGGCATTAGCCTGGAAAAACACTGATGCAGCGTTTCCAAGAAAACAAAACAAAAAAAAAATCCTTGATTCTCCACCGGCCTAGCTGAACTGCATGTGTAAAATTTCAATCAGTTTGATCTACTTAACCACTTGACTGAACTAATTATCATGGCAATTGAGCATTCTCTCGTTCTCTCGCAGCCTAAGTCATGGGTGGTTTAAATGGCAGAGTGTGAAGACTATGAACACCAGGGAAATAATCCACAGCACGCCGAAACCCCATCTGTGACCGCTGACATGTTCCAATCATATCTGGTTAGTCTGAAGAACCAGGCACAAAATGAAAGGCGACACCAGAGAGCACGTTTCAGCATTTTACTTTGAAACATTTTGATTGTAATGACCGTTTGATACTCTCTGGAGAGCCTACTGGGTGCTCAGTCAATGAAACCTGAGATTATAAACAAACTCCAAAGAGGAGTCCTTCAGTTTCACATACAAACATGCCCTGTACTGCAACTGCTGACCATCATATCCACTGCACATAAACATGGCAAAAGCAAAAACAGATGAACAGAACAAGGGGCTCTTCAGTAAACTTGTGGGAATTTCTTACACTAAAGTGTTCTGAGAGCACAATGAAAAGTGACTGGTTCTCTCTGAACCAGATTGTACAGGAGGTGGGTTCAAGCTACTAGAGAAGGCAGGACCAACCAATCAGATGTCTTTGTTCAGTCTCCTCTAGCCTCTTGGATCCACCTCCTCTACAGCCTGATTAGTTCTCTCTGAACCAATCACTTTTCATTGTGCTCTCAGAACATTTTTGTGTAAGTATAAGTTTGCGTAACTCCCGTGAACCTTCAGCAACAGGTAATGTGTGAAAGACAAAACTGGCCAACTTTTTAACTGGTACGGCTGACACGTGTTCTCATCCGAGCCAAGACTGAGGAAAGAACAACAGGAGTCCTAAAAAAATGTAGAGCCTAACAATCGTACTGTGAAGTGCAGGTCAGGAGTAAGATGGGAAAGAGCGACTGGGAGGTAAAACATGGCATATATAAGGGGAAACTATTTTGTGGCCATGGAAGTATTTAGAGAGGGCTGACATTTTTCCAAATAACTCAAGGCACAACTGTTCAGCCAGTCAGTATCCAATTAATGAGTATTTTGCTTTTGACATGAACATCAGACAAATCGAGAAGGTACATCCATTGGGTTGGAAAGAAAATATCCACAACAATGGCACCTCACACCAAGTGCTTACTTTAAACTTAGCACCTCAAGGATATACGCGGTGTCAATGACAAGGTAAGTGTTGCTTCAAAGTGAAAGGGTACCTCATAAAACTATTAAAACGCTGTAGCAAAGCCTGCCATCTGCATTGTACACTCAACCCAAAGCTAATTTCATAGACAGATGATGAAAACTACTATAGGCTCATTTTAGTAGAAAAATAATAATAATGCAAGTGCTAAAATATGCTACTAACTGCTATAGGGTCAAAACATTAGATCTAAAAATGTAACATATGTCAATGGGGGATGAAATATAACAGGTAATGAAGGGGGAAAAAAAAAAAATCACCCTTAACAAAAAGAAACTTCATGTCTAAAAACAGGAGTTTTGTATTTGGTATCAATCGTACAGCAGAATACCAGACTTGGTTGCTTGTAGCCCTTAGTAAAGCGACTGCAACAGTGGGTCTGTTGTACAACGTTGGCGATAGCTACCTTTACCACTTTCCATTGGCTTCTATTGTATCGTGAAGGTGTTTCACTTTCCTGTCCGGTATTGTCTTTTCAAGCCTTTTTATTAATTCGGTTAACATCCACTAAAACCTAAAAAGAGCTTTGCTCTCGAAAAAATGACTGCACAGTTCTGAGAACAGGAGTGCAAATATAAAGGAAACGTATTTTTAATTTTTTTTTTTTTCTTATTCAAGAGAACATTGGCAGCATGGAGGCTGAAGGACTCCATGATTAACCACCCCCCCCCCCACCATCCGTATTGCCTCCAGAATGTCAAACGCAAAACCCAAAGCCAAGGCTATCAATCATCCTCAGCTAAAACTCATGACACCCCAGGGCTTCAATCTGAACGGTTGGGTGGTGGGATGTTGGTAAAGGCCATGAATAGGGGACTTGGGACCAGAGCTGCTACTTCTCCCCAAGGAAAGGGGGGGGAGGGGGTGTCAGGTTCTCAATAGACTATGAGGGCGCCTGCAGCGTAGCTCACGGAGCTGTCCTGCCAGTTCCTGCACTGGCTGGACTGGGCGTAGTTCAGGAAAGAGAACTTCATGTCCAAGCCCGTCTTCTTCAGCTCAGCCACAGCCTACAGAGGAACAGAAGGTAGAGAGGGAGAGAAGCAACAAGGAGAGACGAGGAGAGAGCGAGAGAGAAAGACAAGAAGAGAGCGAGAGAGTGACAGCAAGACAAACAGAAAGACAAGGAAAAAAATGGAGAGAGAGAAACATACCCAAGGAAAGACAGCAAGGAGAGCAACACAGACAAGGAGAAAGTGAGAGAGAGACAAAAAACAGAGGAGAGAGGCAGACACACAGAGAGTGAGAGAAAAGCACATTGAACTTTCTACAATAGCTTCAATCCATAACCTTCTTGACAGAATCCATATTTGTATTAGTATTTCAAAGCATTTCTGCTCAACTGTGGAGAAACTAACCCTTTACAGTATCAGAAATCCCAGCGATAGATACTCACATTTAGCAGCACTCCGATAGGGTGACGCCCACATATAGTGTTGTGGTACTTCTTCAAGTAGTTAGTAAACGATATAGGGTCCAGCTGTTCTATGATGCCCATGCCCTGGAAGAGACAGGGGGAACAACCTTCAGGTACCATGGAGAACCTGAACAGCATTGGAGGAATAACTCTAGTATGAAGCTCCTTGTGATCAGGGTTTACTATCCCTTCTTTTGCCAGGGCATCACTAAGGCAGAAACTCATCAAGGCTGTGGACTGTGACCGTGCTGTTTGGATTAGCTCCCCCAAAATGGAGGCTAATCGGAGGACGCGGTACCCCAAGTAGATACCTGCAGTAAAGATCACGATAGATTGTCATGAACCAGAAAGACAGCCGCATTTATCCGCAAGCGCTGCCGATAGCTTAGGGAGATGGGACTTTCCAGAGTGCTGCCCTTCTGGCTGAAAAAGCTCATGACCATTTTACAGAAGCTACAACAAATGTCCGTTACATTACAAGGGACGGGTGAGGTACAGAAAAGGCTTAGTACATTTTCAGTCTGTGCCATTTCTCACATTGACTGCTAGAGGTGATTGATGCGTTTCAGGCCTTAGTTGGAATGGAAGGTAACCAGCAAAGTCACACAGACATTCTCCCCCAGCCCACTGAGACACAGCCAGGACTCTTTATGGTACGAAAGCCTTAACAGTCATCTCTGCAAACAGGCAGGCGTTATTTGCAGTTTATGAAGGCCTAGTGCCAAACTGAAACAGACAGGCATATTCAAAGCCACGTCTCTGAAGTAACTAAGACACTCAAGGGGAAGCAGCGTGCCTGACTCATGGCTGTACCATATGTGGAAGCAGACCGCTGACATTCAGCCATGATATCAGCTTAAGGCACTCTAGCTGTGATAGTTTGAGTGAAATTTTAATGGCGCGTTTTCCATGTACAAAAGACAGTATTATTACTGTGCAGTTGTACAAACCCAGTGCTAGTTTGCATCTGCCTCCCGGAAAAACAGCTGGCAGGAAAAACGAAGCGCGACCATCCGGCATTCCCACAGGACCACACGCGTGTGCGGGAGCGAGGGCTGCTCACCATTTTGTCAAGGTGCTCGATGGATCTGTAGATTTCACCCTGGGACTCGTCGTAAAACGTGTAGCGGAACCGCTGCCCTTTAGGAAGGAACAGGATCAGAGAGAAAAAGAGCATTCATGATTCAGGGACTGCACCCATAAGGAAGACATGCACCTACAGAATATCACCTATACAGCTCATTTCCACTGAAAGGTGCTCAGAAGATTTGCATGACAGACCTGAAGACCTGCATGCTGTACATGTGAAACGCTGGCAAATAGCCTTTTGAAAGCAAACACCAACTGACAGCTGCTTACAAAACAAGAACCGTCTTTATTTCTGATCGTTCATCGAGGCCATGTCACGTGACGTCAGGTTGGCACACTGTCCGTGAGCTTTCAGGAACTCTGCAAGCTGGCTCCAATGTCAAAACTCACCCCAGTGACAGAAATCCGATGAGATCACGAAGAGGTTGGACGGGTCGGCCAGGTATTTACTGAGCAGCTTCCCGTACTCCTGCTCTTTAGACTCGCTAAGGGCGCCCACAAGCACGGGGACGATGGCAAACTCATCTTTATGGCTGCAGTAAACAAAAAAGTTTAATGAAATTAAATAAGATGAGAAATGCCAGCGGGGGGAGGGGGGTGGAGGGAGGGAACAGCCGAGCGATCAGCGCCAGCGGAAGCGATGTCGGCTAAACGCGGGGGAGTGGGGGAGTGGGGGTGTGTAGTTCTAGCCTGGACGCCGGCGCCTGCAGGGCTCCGCAGATCTATCTGTCGCGGGGACTTATTAGGCTGGCCTCAGCACAAACTAAACGAGTGGAACCGGTGTCAGACTGAAGAATAGCTCGATTTTTTGAATATGTAGCTGTGGAACTGAGACTTCAGCTCAGAGCTTCTCCGGTAATTGCTACAAGCACAGGTCATGTGACCTGAAAGATAGCAACAGGAAGCAGACGCTGCGGCTACAATGGAGACCAGAGGAAGTTTTAAGGCAACTGGGAAGGGGGTCATTACGACAGAAGATCTCTGAACTTCTAATGCAGGGTTATTCAAATCATGGTCCTCGTGGTCTGAGCACTGCTGGTTTTCCAGCCTTCCTTTACTTGTGAGCCAGATGTGAAGCCTCTGGCCAATGAGAATCAATAATTATTTAACTACCTGGGAGAACTGAAAACAAGGCCTGGATTTGGATTCAAGGTCCAGATTTCAAAAGCCCTGTTCTAAAGTCTCTGGCAGGAACTACCACATCAAAATACTCACCTCTCCATGGCTTTCGCGGTATAAGGCAGGTGCATCTCGATGCTGTGCTCGTCCTCGTCCGTTTGCAGACTCATCCTTTCGAACATCCCCGTTTTCCAGAGGTCGGCATAAACTGCAAGGGGGGGTGGGAGAGAGAAGGTACGCGGCCAGCGGCCGTAATGTGGGAGGGGGTTCACACACCGGGCCCATTGGACGGCCGAGAACACCCAGTGCTGCAGGCCTAGATGAAGCTGCAATTCATCCCCAACACAGGGAGCCGGGCATCCTCACCTTCCCTTACGCTCAAACTTTAACCTGCCATCATTCACAGGCCCTGCAGTCCCCGCACAACCCCCTGTTTGGACTGAAAACATTTCTGATGCGATTAATTTCCATTAAGTTTCCTGCGTTTATAAAATGCACTCATATGAGCTGGTGTGAATCTCCTACCTTTCTGATCGATCTTCAGGTCATACAGCGGCGTCCTGTAGATCTCAGCGGGGGACAGTGCACATCGGGACAGGGGGACGTGGTGCGAGGGCCCCAGGATGAACACCCTCCGCCTGCAGGGGGGCAGCTCAGGGTCAGTCCACACATGAAGCTTTTTGGGGGACAAGTGGACCCCTGACCAGGAGTTGGCTCTTCTGATCTTACGATTTACAAGTTAAGAGTGGTGAGCTAAGTGAGGGGCTGCCACACTCCGAAATACTAAACACTCCATGCTGAGCGGGAACTGCCAAGCATTGTACATCTTAAATGGATACAAGTGTTGTGCGCAGGAGAATCAGGCAATGGGAAAAAAAAGCAACTAACAGAGATGGCAGGGGATACTGGAGCACTCACATTATGAAATCAAATCAGCAGTGAAATAACCACATTTTTATGCTCTACATACCAGTAAAAAGGATCATTTTTCATTGCGTTGTACTCTGGGGTGTTTAAATGAAGTTTATTCTTCCTCGCTATCAGGGGGTTAGTAAACACTGACATTTGATTAGGACACAAGCTGTACCTGAGGCACACAGCATTGTGATTTCACAAGAGGGGAAAACAAAATAATGGCTACAAGCAAAACCTTCGACAATAACGGGGAAGGCAGACAGGACTGCATGCTGAGTTCATTTAAAGCGTCGCTGACTGGTAACACAATTCACTAAACATCATGAGCAGTCATTCACACAATAAAACAGAGATGTACTATATATAAAATGCTCCTGACTGAAATCCAACTTAAAATTCATTCTTTTAAGATGGCAAAAAAGGAACCTTAAGAACATGAGGTATAACAGAAGCCTGGCAAGACTCACGTGACAGAAGGATCCACCTGTTTGTAGGCAAAGGCTGCACAAGAACCACAATAGGTATAACCAGCGTGACTGCAAGACAAAAACACCCAGATTTAGCATGCGTGTCAACACAGAAGACGCTGGTCTACAGCTGCCATGAATCTAACGCAACGCATCCAACAAACACGACACAAAAGTATCAGTCTGTCTGTATTATTGATAAGTGCCAAGTTCAGCATAACTCGGGTGCGTTCTTGCCATGAATTATGTCATCTGAACGTTTGTCATTCCAGAGGTGTACAGGACTGGCATCACAGCTAGAAAGTTGTGTCTTACGGGGCAATGATTGCTCTGGCGGGCTTTATCGTGGATTGCACTTGAGAAAGCCAGCCTTCTAGTTGTGCATTCAGCTGGGACCCTGAGGAAACAGAGGCAAACCATTAAACATAGGAAACTATATGAGACTGTATTTTTGAGTACATCAGGCCAAAGGCTGATTACATTACCATTTTCTTTAAACAGACTGCTGTCTAAAGGGGGTGGGGGGTGGCTTAAAAGAATAATAATAGAGCGCCCTACAGTTCCACTTAGCTGCATCAATAGGACAAGATCTTGAGCGATTACAGTCTTATCAGCAGCAGTCTACCTGCCTGTCACGTGACAGATGGTTCGTAATGTTCCTAGGAATGAATCTTAATTTGAACTGGAGGACCAGTAGTCTGACCTTGACTGAAAGCGCTACAAACAAATGAAACCAGACATGGCTTGATTTAACAAGGCACAGCAGTAAAACTGCCACCTTCCTTTCACATGAAGTTCTGAAGGGCAGACCGTCGACAGCATTAGACTCTCCCTCTGAATCCCCCCAGTTACCGTTAAAATGATGACAGAGCCAGATACTTCCAAGGACCTGTCTCCAGGAAGCATCACTCCATCATTCACACTTCAGGACAAATATTTGCTAGCGTAGATTGTGGATAATCTCACGTTCTGAACACACCACAAGTGAGAGAGAACCGAGGGTAAAAAAAGAAAAAAAAACAAAAACACACTTGTCTTCAGGGGTAGAATGATTAAACAGATAATGCCCCAGTGCAATTCTGATCTCACAGCCACAAATGTTAGAGTAAGATAATTAACAAGTGACAGTCTACAGCTTTAAGACCTGGCAGCTTTTCGTACCAAGTCATGCTGCCCCAGTCAGAGACGACACCTGCGTTGGCATGTAATGAACACGGTTAAAAAAGGACCAGCCACATGAGGCCAAAGGACTTTGCATTCAACCACATTCTTAAAGCGGTAGCATATTACAGAGAAACAGAAATGGGTTAAAAATAAAACAGGGTGATATTGTGACCTCAATACCCCCAGTATGCTGAGGACCATGAATTATTCCTTGTCTTCTTTCACCAGCTCCAACAAAAATAATCTCCGCATAAGCATCTCATCAGGCAGATGACAAGAGAGCTCAGCGTCTGAAGACCCCCCCTAAGTCGTTATTGTTTCAGCACAGCTGGAGAGCAGTCATTTAGCTGGGGGGACACAACGAACACTTAGAGGCTTCAAATAAACAGCCCGGGTTGGCTTCCGCATCGATACGCCACAGAAAAACACAATAACTCAAGCTGTCATATGGGCTGAAACTGCAAGCTGGGCACTTGACCATGGGCTCATGGGCTTATTGGTCTCAGTAATTAAAAGCTCCGTCAAGGTGCCTCATGGAAAGCTTCAGGTAATTAAAAAAAATACCGCATTTCCTTGTTTTCCCTGACATTCCGGTTTAACGCACACACACACAAGTGAGAATGCGCCCATTTACACACAGACACACAAAGGCAAGGTTCAAAAGCCTGTATATAAAAATATAAGACAGAATACAGATAGAAAATCTCACATATGCATAATAATAAACCACAATCACACAATACAATCTTTACAATTAACTTTTTGAAGCCCACTGTGCTTTGTCTTGTATGCTAGGTGTAAGCAAATTTTACCTAGAAGATTTACTTTATAAATTCACACCTTTTACCAATGGCTGAATACAGAACTCAATTTTTGGAAGTTAAGACTTAAATTATGAAAAATGACCCCTACTCAAAAACCCATTAATTCCGACGTGAAAACCTTTGTATAAATGAAAGCCTTTTATACAAGCTTGTCGATTTCCTTAACGACCGAAATTTGTGTAACGTCAGTATTTTATATAAACACACTTTACTGAAAGACTTCATAAATATAGATATGGCTTTTAAAACAAAATCGATACTTAACAGCATAAACATTAAAATAGTGGGAATTAATTTCCTTTTCAGAGGAAATGGTATTAAATCGGCCCCTGGTAACTGGAAATTTTAGTCGTCGTGTGTAATTATATATATATATATATATATATAAACACACACACACACACACACACACACACACACACACACACAACAACTAAAATTTCCAGTGACCAAAGCTTTATGGGGCCGTTTTAATAGCATGCCCCTTACTTACACTACCAAGCTAAATAAGTACACCCCGACCCCGATTGCACATTTAAGACAATCCGAGATGTTTATGAACGTTCCTGCATGCTTCGTGGTGCCCTGCAGAGCATGTCTGAGCCCTGACCCACTCGCGGCAGTACAGGCAGCCGTTTCTTCTGTAATCCCTGCACTCAGGCAGTACCGCGGACTTGGACCGGACTCCGCAGCAGCGTGACACTGAGATCCGGTCCAATGTGCCCAGCCCCGCACATGGGAGGGGAGGGGGTACGATCGTCTTTTGTTTTAACTGAAGTCTTTCAGTTAGCTGGGCGCAAAAGAAAAGTGCTGAATCAGCTCGAGGGGGGCGGGGGGTTAAAAAGCGAATAAGACTGTTCGACACCGTTTGTGAGCTGCGTTAGCATGCTAGCGCACAGACAGCCGCCCCGCTCGCACTGTTCCGTCAGCTGCTAGCTCTGTCGGCTAACACTTCCGAGCAGGCTAGCTAGCCCCTGTGGGTTTTAATGGTGAACAAAATACACATAAACACAGGAACGCCGGGTTCGTCGAACCCAAAGGGCAGCCCGCCGACGGGCGAAATGTTCCTTCAACTCAGCCCAAAGTCCCCCGGTGGCAGTTTTAATTTTTTTTTTGTAGTAAATGACCGGCTAGTGAGTAGCAAAGTGGTAGCCGGGAGCGGCTATCTAGCTGTTCACACAAAAGATGAGGGGCGGCCTGTTAGGAAGAAAAACGAGCGACAAATACTGGCTTTGAAATGGAAAGAAATTCCGTGACAGCACGGAAGCCGCGGCGGCTCCGACCCAAAGACCCTAAAGTAAGTTCGGCTGTCATTTAAAGCCCTACGGTGACCCTCCAAACGCCAGCCGCGGCGCCAGCGGCCCCGACCAACCCCCCCAAACCATTACCATGTTTACAAACCCCCTACCCGACCGGAAGCAGGGCCACCCCACCGAAAAGTGATCGGACTCCCTCACCCGAGCGATGCCCAAGCAGCCCTTTACCTGCGGCGGTGTACCAGCTGCCGGCGTGACTCGCTTCTCTGCACACCGCTCGATTCGACATCTTAGCGCCCGAGCCGCCTATCTTGGTCCAGTTAGCGCCTTGTCATTAAAAAAGGAGAGAAAAGGAGTACCAAGACGGGAAGACACTAGTTCATCGGACACTAACAAGTAGTTAAAAGGGAGTGTGCTGCAAACGGTACTGTTTAGAGTGAAATTGAGATCAAGAGAGCGAGCTATAAAACTAAAACTCACGGAGCAACTAGATTATGAAAAAATAATGTACAGGAAAGGGAAAAAAGCACCCCGAAGATTATGCAGGCAGACGGCAAAGCTGACAGTTCGCAAAAGAACAAAAGCCAGCATCGGTCTGGTCACTCTCCCCAGTAATGTACCAAGCTGCTGACTGAACGTAGTTTGGCATAATTCGGCTGCCGTCGTCATTCTTGCAGAGCTTTCATTGGGCAGTAATCCATCGTACTGCTCCTATTGGCTGCAAGCTTTAGGCAGGTAGGGGCGTGACCTTGAGCTGTGCAATGAATTACGTAAGGCTTATTTGATTGGAAGACTGAAGCATTTTCCGATTATTTGGTTTGTGGAGAATTTGACAAGTGTATGCTTCGGACGTATAAGGCAGCGGCAAAAAACAGAAACTACTGGGATAGGTAGACATATTCCTGTTTACTCTTTTATTAACTTTAGAGTAAAAAGTATTGGACTATCCTTTTTTCGCAAAATTTGTTGATGTAGGATGAGGAAATGTGCATTCTTATGTGCGCATCTGTTTCTGCATGTCGGTATGCTGTTTTTGCATACTGTTTTGACAATATTTTGTCGTGCTGTAATATTCAACATTTTTTACCCCCATCATGTTTCACAGAAGAGCTTGTCTGTTTGGGATAATGAGAAGATCATTTCGTTCTTCACACTTTAGCCTTTAATTCACTTTGGTAAAGGTTAATCTTTGTCTCATCAGGATGTTTGAGTCTCGTCTCTGTAACTTTTGGCAAATTCCAATCTAGCTTTCCTATTCTTATTGTTAATAAGTGGTTTGCATCTTCTAGCGTAGCTTCTTTGTTCCTGCAGTCATCCGCGAACAGTGTATTGTGTTACCTTCATTCCTGCCCTCTGGAGCCAATTGGTGATGTCACTAACAGTCGTTTTTGACAGTTCCTGGGTCTACCAGTTCGACGTCTGTTGCTCAGTACACCACTGATTTCTTTCCTCTTCACGACATTCCAAATAGTTGTAGTGACGATGCTCAATGTTTGTGCAATGGCTCTGATGGATTCTCCATTTTCTCACAGCTTCAAAATTGCTTGCTTTTCTCCCATAGACAGCACCCTAGTCTTCATGTTGGTTACACCTTCTTAACTATGAATGCAGTCTGCACAGGCAAAACCCGAAGCTGAAACTGGCAATAGATATTCTGTGCTGTTTTTTGAGGAATCAGTGTAATTGGTTACACCTGTGCAACAAAACACCTGTTTTGTTCCAATAATTTTGCTAACCTAAAAACTTGGTGTCCCACTACAAATATCTTCTAAGTTGTTCAACATATCTATATGTAAATACCTGAAAATAAAAGTTGAATTACTGATCTTTTGTCTTATATTTATCTTTTGCTCTCAAACCCAAATGTTTTCAGTGTACAGCAAAAATAAAGGCCTCACTCTTCCAATACTTTTGGAGGGGAATGTACATGTATCTGTTGCATCCACTACTAGGCCCAAGCCATATGTGAGACTGCAATTGTAGACATTGTTCCATAAATATTTACTGAACAGGCATTTTAGGTTCTTGTCCTATTAGATATTCTTAGCAACCTAAACAGCATTCTTTTACTAGCAGTCCATCACACTTGGTTCTGACGTTGACTTCTAATGCTTAAGTACTGGTCAGAGAAACACTGGTTTACAGTAGCCACTTCTCAACTAAAAGAATTCACAAACACAATTCCCAATGTTTAAGATGTGGTTATTTGAAAAGTAAATAGTCACCTTGTGTCCTTTCATTATGATGGTTCATGGTTCTTTCTGATAATGGTTCATATTCATGCATGTTACAGACTGTCAAATAAACTGTGCTAGATGAAATATAATTTTAATACATTCAGTGCTTTTAATAATTTAATTTCTTATTCACTAACCACCAGGGGGCAGTGTGTGTGGCTCAGTAGGCAAAACCTCTCTGCCTGTGAGCAGGTGGTCACCAATTCAAGCCCCAGCTCAGCAGAATAGTTACATGTCCACTGGCCTCTGAGCAAGTTACCTCAGCTTCAGGGGTGTTACATACTGGCCAATCCTGCACTGTAACACCCTCCCCCCCAGCTTGCACTTACCTGCATGTGTGTATCTCATGGAAAGAAAAAGGGGTAGGCAAAGAAACACAGTCCAATGCACTTGTGTCATTGGCAAATAAAGGATAATTTCACACAAGAACATTTTTGTTGATATTCACATAGTTAAGTTGTGGGAAAAATTTGTTAAAAATCAACATCATTATGTTCCACGCTATTCAGCACAACTTGGTTAAGAGATGGGTTAAGAGGCTATGACAGTGCCTGTAAGGTCACCAGTTTGAATCTCATAGCCAGCTAAATTGTCATATCAGCACTGGGACCTTGTGCAAGGCCCTTAACCTGACTTCAAGCTTCACACTCACCTGTATGCATGTGTATAAAAGACGAGGAAGATTTGATATGTGAAAGCCCAAGACTCTCCACTGAATTACATGTAACACAGTACGATGGCATTCAATACCTAAATGATGACATTAGATCAACTAGAAAAAAAAAACCACATAATTTTTTATCAAGAATACTCACAGTATTCAAAATAAAACTACTTCTCTGCTTATCCACTTAACATTGAAACACTGATTTCAATACTAAACATATGGTGTCATCCAGCGCAAACTGCAGGATCATGTCTTAGCATTTCTGTGCATTACTACGAACAAAAGGAACTTTGCCCATATAACATCTACTTTATTACCATTTTAAAAGAACTGTACAGTGAGCAGTCACGTTAACAGAAAAAGTAATGGGTCTTTTAAGAAAAGAAAAAAAAAAGGGGGGAAAAAAGGGGAAAAAAAAGATAGCAACTCGAGCTTATCGGTTGCCTTCATTGAAGTCAATTTCGATCTTCGAATTGTGACTTGTTCTTGAGAAGATAAGCTGCTAAATACTCAATGGGGTTTGGAGGTCTATGGAAAAACAGAAGAATAGATTTTAAAAAGTCAACATGAAAGTGTGCAGTACAGCACAGGAGCTAAGACGTTTATTCATTTTCTTTGGAGTGAGACTCTTGTATTGGGATTTATCTTTGTAATGTTTCTGGGCAACAGGGTTCCATTATCTTTGTGAATGTATTTGTATCTTAAGGTTTTAGTTAACATGAAAATGAAGTGAATGACTTAAAATATCTACAGAAAATTACCTTTCCTTAGCCAGGACTGAAAGGCCCTGTAGAAGAATTGGTACAACAGTCTGGTCCAAATACGCCCGCGTAGGAAGCGACTGTAGGTCCACCTTCTGTTTTGAAGCCTTCTCTGCATTGGATTTCTCATTCTCTGCTATCCTCTAAAGAAGCAAACAGAACAAAACACAAACTAACTAAATGATTCTCTTTCACTGGGATGTCCTGCTTTCATGAGGAAAACAATGCAGCATTCTCTACCTGTACATTTTCCGTGAGACCATATTCTGCATGTGGGTTTTCTACCACCTTAAAAAGAAAAGATATTTT
>JAABNX020000047.1:14499387-14516898 GCA_015163995.2 Mormyrus lacerda | reverse complement strand
TCTCTCTTTTAGCCAGGCTGCCATAGTTACTTTAGTACTGCCGGAGGTTAGGTTAGGTGTAGGGCAATAACTCTTCTCCATCTTCTTTTTTCTAAGCTGTTCCTGAGCCACGCCTACACCACTTGAATCCTCACCTGGACTCCTTGGTGATAACTATAACCAGGATTTTTAAACTATATGGACTCAAATTAATGTGATTGTAAATACAGTTTCATGCTCTCCGGTCGCCCTGAGGAGGATGGGGTCCCCTTCCGAGTCTAGGTTCCTCTCAAGGTTTCTTCCTGCCAGAGAGAGTTTTTCCTTGTCACTGTCGCCACAGGCTTGCTTGATGGGGTTCTGGCTGGTTGAATGCAAAGTGCTTTGTGACAATGACTGTTGTTAAAAGCGCTATATAAATAAAATTGAATTGAATTGAATTGAAAAGTGTCCTGTAGGCCGGGTGCCAATCCCACCACCAGCTCCAAAATTTGGGGCTGGGCCAGATGCAGTTTAACATCATTCCCAGGACTAGAAGGTGAAAAAATGCTCTGGTTTGTTGAGGTAACTTGGCTGTTCAACCCTCCCAGGAATGTTAACTACATAGATTCAATTAGCTGTCCAAACATCAGCAAGTAAATATGTGAAATATATGATAGGATATTATTCTTCACAGGAGAGGCCTGATTTTCAGTTTCATTTTGTTTAGGATTATGTGAGTATCCATAACAATTTAAGATTAAGCTCCAAACTCCAATGACTATCCAGGTTACTCAGATTCATTTTGCCTCTGCAGACACTACTATTGTTATCGGAGTGTTTCATCCCAACATTAACTGTAGACCTTCAGCTGTGTCTCTTACGCCGGCCAAGAGGAAGCACTGTCACATGGTGCTAACAGGCCCATGCTAGGGGAGACATCTCAGGTATCCATGTGGGACTGCCATGGGGTTAGGTTTCCGTCCCCTGGCCCATCACTCATCACCACATACTGCGATGTCATTTCCTGTCGGCCATTTATTGTCACATTTTGAATCTCACTTTGCCCTGGGGCTTTCATTACACTTGGAGATCTTACCTCTTACACTAATAATATCTCATAAAAACCCCTATGAACAAACTAGTGTGAATATTAATAGTCTATTGAATAGTTTTAAGTAAAGGACTTGACCTGACACAGGGTCATTGAGAAGTACAAGAAACAATGGATTTTACTCATGTAAGGAAAGCTACACTGCATTAAACAATATTTAGGTCTGAGGACTCTCTGTTCAGGTTGATGGTTTCTGCACCTTATTCTTTGACTTGGCTAGTATCAACACACTAACAGTCATCAGTGTAGCTACAACGGTAGTCACACTCCAGTATATATACATTCATTGGCCAAAGTTATGTCTGCTTTGGGTGTTCCTGGTGTATGTGAGGTCATTTGTGTGTGTGTAATCTCTGTGCAATTTAACAGCATGTCATTCTGTTTGGAGACACCGGGCCAGAGTCTTTGGAGAATCCCTGTGTAACTGACTAAAGCTGGTGAAACCTGCTTTATCCAAAAAACATGAAGGAACCCTCAGAGTCTTCAGCTCCATCCCATTGCCACGTCAATATCCTGCAGAGGATGTCCATGGTAATCAATCACTCACATTACCCAACAGTCAGTATCTTAGTAATATTCCCAAATCTAAGCCTCAAGCTGAATATTGCCCCTTAGTACAGCAAGAAAAAAGATCACATTGAAAGATGTCAGTAGTGTTTGGAATATTAAATCTGCTGTAAATGCTATACATGGGTAACGCATGGTAGTGCCATTTCCATTTCCCCTCAGGTTGCGGGTATGTGACCAGTGAAGTAGACTGGGCAGGACTTCTCCGCAAGCAACAAGTCCTACATTGTGTCTATTTTCATATTATGCTTCTTTCTGCCTGTGGGGGTGATGATCTGCTGCTACATAACCATTATCAACACTGAAGAAAAGCAATGTAACACTGGCCCACGCAGGGTGCCCTGACGGACAGGCAGTGGAAGACAGGGAGGGACGTTACAATGGAGAGTGTCAAGCAGGCAGGTACAGACCTTATGGAGGAATAAATGGTGCAAGATATTACAAGACGTACTGGCTGATCTATTGATAGTTCTGTTTATGTTTTCGACAGAGTATACATGCACATCTTATGACTACCTGTGCAGCTGACAACTCAACAAAACCTTCTTTGAAAGCATGCAGAAAACGTCGCTTACAGAAACATTCCTTTTGCCATCTACAACAAAAAGAATTTTTCTTTTCACTTTTCTTTGTTGCTCTCCTTTCAATTAATGAAAAGACTAAGTACAAGGTCAGGGCAGTGCACTAAAATAACTGGAAAGATTCATGGCAAGAAGGCTTGCCAGAGACCGCTCACAGCAGACTTATTAGAACTTCCAAGGGCAGTACAGTATTTACCCTCGCAAATATGACCAACAAATTATAAGGTTCATACTTTAGCAACATGATGTGGGCAGCCAAAAGTAATGATCCCATCACAATGAAGATGACTTATTTTCAAGCTACCATAAGAAAAGTTTGCTCAATAAACCTTATTATTATTATTCAGAAACTTTATTATAATTTACATTTTCAAAAAAACAATTAAAAAACAATAGTTAAATATTGTATCTGACTGTATTTTAGGTGTTTTTATTTATAGTAATACAAGTTGATTTAGTATAAAAATGTATAAAAGTATGTTTCCTCTTGGAACATATACGTCATTCATTCCTTAGTTGGTATGCAGTGTGCTTCACAAGGTGGGACAGCTGAGTAATTGAGAGAACACCGTCACAGTGTTGTTTTAAAATTGTGGTCTGCTGTAGGTCTCCACCACCATCTGTGCGTCTTTCCTCCTGGCATGGTCACCCTGTGGTCAGCCTGGGGATTGCACGTACCCAACATGACCGGCATAATCACCCGGCTCTTCACCAAGTTGGGCAGCTTCTACAACCCACTCATCTACTTTGGCCTGAGCTCCAGGTTCCAGAGGGACGTCAGGGCGTTGATGTTGTGCGTGTGTGAGAGCAAGGGCACGGTAGCGCTGAAGAGCTTCAGGCGGCTTGTGTCTATCCTGGCCTGGCTCCCCCCAAGCCCCCCCTCCACATGCCAGGAATGAGGTGCACGTTGGCAAAATGCCCTAAACCTTCCCTGAGGCCAGACTCAGGTGTGAGAAGCCAACCGTAGCCTCCTCAACCGAAAGGGCTCCTTCATTCCAACATACCAGTGTCCCGAATCACCTTTCAATGTACACAACTCTTAAAAGAAAACGTTTTTTAGACGTTTATTTACGTTAAATACTACTTCAGTTGCTGTCACTTAAATAAAAAATTAGTGTTCACCATTTTTGCATGTGATGTGGATATTACAGTATTCTTCTGCAGTGTTATTTCTTAAATGTGTGCAGCACATTAATGTTACTTATGTACTACATGTACTGTACATTTACATTTGTTTATTTAAAAGACACTTTTTTTGATGTACAACCGTGGCAGATAGCGGTGTACATCACAAGCATAACTCTGAGCTGAAGATTCCCTCAGCAATGACAAATCATCCTGGTCCTTCAACAGGTCCTCAGACAAGGACAATGACTCTATGACTCTCCCTCCTCCATAATGGAATACAACGCAAACATTATCCAAGTAGTAGACAGTAAAAAGTGAAGAGAAAGAGTAGAACATGTTATTTACACATTAGTTTGCTAGTTAGTTTTTTGAGAGGAAAACTTTTCTAGAGTCATATAAATGTCACTGCATATATTTTTTCATAATTTACTACTTGACTGTTTAAAAAAGTTAAAAAATGTTAAAAAACATTACACACAAAAATAATCATTACCATAATGTGTAGCATGCGTAACATATGCATTTATACTAATCTTAATGTAACATGCTTGTGTATGTATGTATGTATATCGTCAGTATTTAATGAGATCGTTTTAGATTGTCTTAGTATTTTTGGTATATATTCAGTAGGTTGTTTTAGATCGTTAGTATTTTAGCGAGTGTGTGGATGAAAAATTTGTGTGTTTTTATTGCTTACCTACTTGGTTTTAACTGCGCTTCTATGGACAAGCATTTTTGAATTAAATTGAATATTCCAGGATAAGCGATTGGGGGATGGATTTATGGATGGATAATGAATAGAACCATTAAATTGTAATAAAGGAGCTGTCGTCTGGACGCGGTGGGTAGGGCGTAAGCTTGCGGCGGGATGCTTTGCGGTCTCACCGCGCGCCGAACATAGGGAGAGCCAACCACCAAGGTTTTTTTTTTTTTTTTTTTTTTTTAATTTCTGGGTGTTCTGATGTCTCTGGATTTCTGGACACAGATATTTCATCTTTGAAAGTAAGTCGACATTACGCCTTTCTTATGGGATTTTCAGTGTCTGACACATATATTTTGCATTCTGTACACTTTAACTTACTACTTATTCCTTACGCGACAATTCTGGCGTAAACGCGAGCTTTTACGTTTTCTATGTAAACGCTGCTGTCTCTCGTTAAATTTATCTTGCCAGGTATTCAGTCAAAAATAGAAGACTGCAAAGTACTTAGCGTTTTCATCTTTGTTCAACTGGTGCACATTGATAAAGTGTCGGCTACATATAATTTTTATTAATTTGACTGTTTATTCTGTTAACATCAACAGTTTGGTCACGTGTTACATACCCATTAACTAGTACAGACTAAAAATCACTTCATGGGCTAAATGAAATGCCCGAGAACAGCGTGGGGTATTTTATGACCTTTTTTATGACCTTGAGAGAGGGCTATTCTACCAGGGAAACAGCATACAACTGAAACGAAAAGATCGCTTCTGAGTATTTTTTTTTTTTAATTTATGAATCAACGGAACGTTTGGTAACACTTTACTTGAGGGGGCACAAGTAACTTAGTAACTCAGATACTACTAAAGAACAAATCATGGACTAACATAATTCCTGCGTTAAATACATGAACCGTTATGTTTGATCAATGATGAACGAACATAGAATCACTGCGTAACTAACACTTTGTTTCTAGTTAATTAATAGATTAAATTAGAGTGTAATACCCCCTCAAGTAACGTGCTACCAAACTTAAATTGAATTACTGGGCATGGTCTTCAAAAGACTTCCCCAAAAAAAAAAAAAACTCAAAGATAAATAATTAGTCTAACTTAAAATATCATTTTAAGGCACAGACAGCTTTAAAGAGTACACACACACACACACACACACACACACACACATATCCTCGCATGTTTAAAATGAACTAGAGTGAGACTTCTCTAGACTCTGACTTTGCCCTGTTGTCCTCTGGCTCACCGTCATTTTAGGAAACCGTCCTTCCAGCCTCCAGCCCTCATGCATCCATAGTCATTTGTCATACCTGCTTTTGACAGCCTGTGTTTTGGAGGCTCTCAAAGGGCATTATGTCTTTATTAGCTGTGGATGCCATTGCGAGTGTCGAGTCTAAACCAGCCCTTAGTTGTTCATTTACCTTTCAATTTCATTATTGTTTTTTTTTCAGCCAAGAAATGAGCATTTGGTTGTGTACTGAAGGTCCTGTTGCATTCGGTATGAGAACAATTGGGTGTGAAATTTTAAGTAAAATAATTTTCTAGTAATTAGGTGACCTTGACCAACAATGATTAATTACGTTTTAGAATTAATTTTGCCGCTCCATCTGCTTCCCCCTCATCCACCATTGTACAGCTTGATACTATAATTTATCAGCCTTTCAGCCATGTATCCAGTACAGGGTCCCGGGGGCTGGGGCCCGGGGGCCGGGGGCTGTCCCGGGCAGCACAGCCATGCACACTCACGCTCATTCATGGCCCATTAGGTGAATGAAAATGTCATGTCTGCTGTCTGTCAGGCTCCCAGCTCTTCAGATAAGCTTGTCTGGCTGCACTGGTTTCTGCTGCATATTGCTCTTCCTAATGCTGGGCTCTAATTTGTACCAAGATGGGCATTTTGGTACAAGCATCGGGAAAACCACATTAAAATGAGCTTTCTGGTCATGGCAGACCAAAAATACACAGTTCACGCAAAGTGACTTGGCATCTTTAAATTGCTAACAGTGTGCGACTGTGCGCCCTCTGATGAACTGGCATTTCATCCACAGTGTCTCTGCCTCTTGCCCCGCTCTACTCTAGGCCCCCCATAGGCAGTTATGTGTAATGCATTTAGGTCTCTTCAAAACTCGTAGGTCTCACAGAGACCGCATGAATGATTCCCATGAAGAGACAAGCCCTAAAGTAATGCCTGTTTGCATTAGAGCAGTACTGGGTAGAGACTGACCCCAACAGGTACCCCATCTCTGACATGTGGTTTATTACATTGCCAGCTTTAATCACATACCCACAGGGCACAAAAAGCATCCTGCCACACCTAATGGATCGCATTCGATGATTCTTTGATCTAAACCTCAAAGGTGCTGTCAGAAAAATGAAGAATGCCTTCTGGTCTCATGTGACAGTAGAACAAAAACATAGTTCAACTACAAAAGACTTTAATTTAAATGAGTGATTGAATACATATGATGGTTTGAAGCTTTACCAAGGGCTAACTGGAGGAAGGCCACAGGGCATTTGGAAATAGCAGGCTGGGTGACACAGGGCCTCACTGCGGTCTGGATGTTACCACCATTTTGAAGCAACATTCATTAATATTATTAAATATAAACTGTAAAAAAATCAGAATCACTTTTTTCGCCAAGGGCATTTACATAATCATAAAACAAATAAAGTGCATGTTTTGACAGCCTGACACCACAAACCACTTTATAGCTCTTGGGCATCTGACTGAAAGGGTAATCTGTCCGTCACAGAAGGTGAAACATCTCCAGACTTGCCAGCAGGTGTCTTTCCAGCATCATGCTGAAATGTCCTGAATTTGGAATTTATGGTATTATTCTCTTAAAAGCTTGTTTCTCTCCTCTCAGCTCCCAAAACCAAAAAGGCCTTGTGTTGGAGGTTTGGGGGAGCTGCTGACCCAGGATTCTCATCATGCATGGCCTGGTGCCCACTTCACTTTTTGTGGGTATGTTTTAGCCTGTACACTCCCAGCCCCGGGGATGTTCATCATCTCACTATGGCACGGCTGCCAACTCTAAAGTGTCAGGTGTGACACTCACGCTTTCAAAATCTCACTATCAAACAAGAAATCTTACAAGAAATCTATATTATTCCATAACAATCATAAAATTAGCTACATCAAAATGAACAAAATTATTAGGCAATAAAAATCTAAATTATAAGGTAATAAAACTATTACATAAATGTAAATGCGTGTGCCTCAGTGTGCAGACTTGTTTGAATTGAAAATCCCACCTCAGCCATCTGACGAAAGTTGGCAGCCCTGCTATGGAGGAGTGCTAATGCTGATGGCGCTAACAGATCTTTTGTATAAATAAGATAAAAAGATGCTGGAGGTGTGGCGGTACTTTTTCCAGTTTAAAGTCCGACATGTTTATTAAGCAAAAGGATACTCCAATGTTATACCGATAAGTAAGTTTTGGGCGTCACAATAAACCTCTCTTTAGTATTTCAGGCGTACTACTAATCTGTTTATCATACTGTGGATGTAAGTAAATGTCCGTATGGTGCTGAAAAGCTGGTGTCCGGACAAATTTTCATGCCCGTTATCTAAACCTCTGTAATCACAACGCATCTGTCAGTACTGATTTGTGTGTGCTGACACAACTTGCAGTAACTCCACCAACTGTTTGATACACACTATTGGTAGATAATACGTTTTTTGGCTATAGTTTATTTTAGGTAAATTTAGCCTTTTTTGTTTTTTCTATAGCGCAAAATTAAGTGCAACTATTTCACATGGTAATTGATAATTGATCTTTGGATTATAGGAATGATGTCGGATTACACAAATGAACAACAATTTAAATCTGGAAATCGCTCTTTTTAACCCAGCCCTATATACTGGGCTATACCAGTGGGGCAGACTGTTCAGGAAAACATACAAAAGTCAAATAGAAGCTCAGAAGGAACTGTGGAGTATTTGAAAGTATTGTATTTGGATCTGTGACAGGTTGACGGTGCTTTACTTTCAACATGATATATTTTCAGTGGGTTTACTGACCTACCGTAGATGTACACCAGGCTATATTGTGTGACAGAGTGCTTCTCTGTCCAGTGGACCTCATGATTCACTCTTTTCTTGCAGCTGTGTTCCTCTTGTGCCACAGCGATTCAAAGCATAGCCATCAGAAAAGCAAGAGGCCAGAGCGAGGTACACAGAGGTTAACACAGCCAACATGAAGCTGTGTGCCTGTGTGCCCAGCTCTGACTGGCATCCCTCATTTCTGCACACAGCCGTGCCTTTGGTGGCGTGCGACGTACGGGCCGGGAAGATCAGCCACACAGAATTCATCGCCAGGTGTCCCGCAAACTGCATGCAAACCAAGCAGTCGGTGTATGGCACGGACGTCTATGCTTCCATCTCCAGCATCTGCAACGCGGCCATCCATGGGTGAGAGGAGACTTCGCTGAACCCTTTATCTCGCAAGATCTGGATTACCGTTTACCGCTCACATCTTTTAACCTGTTCACGCTTCACAGAAAATGCTGCGCTCAGCAGGTACACCGTTGTAGTTTTTTACAGGGATGATGTCATGTTTCGCCTTTGGAAGTTTGAGTCTATTGCTCAGTTTTATCTCTGGATCTCGTTTTAGGAATGGGTGACACATGAGCTCACTGTAGGCTTTTACGAGATTCTCTTAAGTTCTGCCAGCAGAACCTGTGCTCTGGTTTACAGTGGGGTCATCACTGACGCCGGGGGGAAGGTGATTGTGAGGAAGATGGCGGGGCAGGACTTCTACAAGGGCAGTTTCTCCAATGGCGTGCGATCATTATCCCTTCCAAAGTGGAGGGAGTCCTTTACTATTACGGGTCAGTCCTCCATCAACACTGTGTGCTGTATAATGGCTAAGAAATAGGAACACAGCTTGTGCCATATATTACATGCTGTCGTGGCCAAACATGTCTTGTTAAGTAACAGCTACACGGTATGTTTTTATCACCTATTATATTGTTCACTTTTACTTTAAGGAGAAACATCTTAATTGTTTTATTGTGTTTCTATTAGAGCTGAAGCAATGATCCAGTGTTGTACCTGTTGATGTTTTTCATTGCAGGGAAATCAAAGAAAGGTGTCCTTTATCCGCATATTCTACACTACATTCCAGCACATTTCATAGCAGTCAAAACAGGTGAGTAGTGATTAAATATATTGCAGCTGTGGTCACTAATACATTGACTGTACTGTTTCTTTAATCTGTGAAACATAGATCCCTGCATCTTCCAATAGGGGTGGGCGATATGTTGAAAATATCCATGATCTTATCATGATTGTTTTTATGTTGGTTTTTAAGACTATTTTGCTAGTTACTGCACAATACAACCAAACCGATTCCCCTGCTTTAAAAACTGTAGCCCTATAAGGTAACAAAACTTAGAAGAAAAATATACTCAGCATGTGGGTGTTTTCTTTTGAGGTGGTTGAAAAGGTTTGTCGTGCTGTCAACCGAAGCGTGAAGCACATCCTTGTGTTTGTGGCGTGTAGGTTTTGGAAAATCCAAACAAGTTCCATATTACCGATTCTGAATTCGTTTTAAAGACTCCTCCACAATGCCCATGCCGATATGCAAAGAGTGAATGTGTCGCATGTTGATCATTGCATGTTGATAGGGGGGTATAAAAGGCAAAGAGGGGAAGAAATTCAAAGTGCTACCCCCGGTTAGTTATTACCAGTGTATTGGTTTGTTGGCTGACAAAACAACTTCAGATGCGTGTATGAGCCATAGAAATGCTAATGGTAGAATGCGCTCTGTAGCACGATGCTAACGGACTCTCTACAATGGCAGATTGCGGAGACATTTTAATCGTTCACCATATAATATCATCAAATCGCACACCCTTATCTGCCAAGCAGTTATCCCGAACAATGGTCAAGAGCCTGTCCCTGGGGGCATAGGGCATGAAGCAGGCACATTCTGAATAGGATGGAAGTCCTTCACCAGAAACACACACGACTGCACACTACACACAGTTTAAAAATGCCAGTTAGACTAACAATATGTCTTTGGACTTTAAGTAATAACAAGTCCTAGTCCCATCTTTAGAACCTCTATCTTACTATCATATTGCATAGACCAGTGTTTCTCACACCGACCATCGGGATCCCCGGATGGTGCACATTTTTGCTCCTTCCCTGTTTCCTGGGAGCTGGGAGGCAGCAATAACGTGGATTGTCTGGGGGGGTCACTGAGGACTATCATTCTAAGATGGTCACAGATGGAAAATTTACAGTGTAAACAGAGGAGGGGGTTTGAAGTGGTGTCGGTGTGATTTTGCGGAAGAATTTGAAGCTAAAGAGATGAGCATATAGGGTAAAAAGGCGAGTTACTGTCCTTCCTACAGCTCAGGTATTAAAGAACCAATCAAAGGGTCATCAGCTCACCACTGCCCAGCCAATGAGGACATTAGCAGGGCTAAGCAGCACTGCATCAGAATCCAGCACTACTCCAACCTCAACCAGCTCTCCAACCTCCCAACCCCGTCTCATGGCCCACAGAAACAGGGTCGCAGGTAAGTCCAGAAGGTCAGCCTCACTCAACATGCTGTTCTGGGTACAGATCTTTCATTTGCTCAATGCTTGTGCGGCTTATTTTAAAGGAGCTATTTTTCAGCACAGCTAGCCATTTGATACCAATGTAGGTTTTGCTTTACAAAAAAAGGAAGCAGGACACAAAGAAATGTGTCAAAAAAACACAAATGTCAACATGAAACAGAGTGTTTTGACCTAGTCTTAATTAGGTGCAAAATTAGCTTAACTTGGTGTGAAGGAGCCCGTGGAATTAGTGGGGTGTCTTAAGGGCAGCTTTGGAATACACTTTCAGAGGATTGCTGAATTAAAGTAACATAGTTTGAATCTTTATATTGGTAACACTTAACACTGTCATCTATAATGCATCATAGATACCTTCATAATGCATTATAATGGTCGGTATAAGAATTAATAAAGCATTACAGCGTCTTCTTTTGTCAGTCATAAAGCATTATGATGTTGATTACATTCATAAGCTCCAATGAAGCTCTCATCTACAATGCACTATAGATACCTGCATAATGCATTATAATGGTTGGTATAATGATTAAGGATGCTCTGTACTGCATTATGAAGGTATCTATAGTGCAGTTTAGATGAGAGCTTCACAATGCATAATAAGCATGTGTTATGCCATTTTATAAATATGTTTTATAATGGTTTATGAATGCATTATAATGTGTTATGAAGGTCTTCGTAGATTCTTATAGACATGGCATTCATAGAAAGTGTTACCATTATATCTGGTCCAGTTTGGCATTGCTAATCTAACACCAATGTGCTTATACTGTAGGCATGACAGAGTCACAGACAGTAGGACATTTTACAATGATAAATCTTTGAAGCGGGATGACTTTGTGCCCATCCCTCTCATCTTCATCACATTAAATCTGCTCCAGCGGCAACCTCAGTAGCCCCTGCAGCTAGTAGGTGCAGCGGTTGTGAGCAGCCTCAGCATGGAAGTTGGATGGCAAGGTTCACTGGAAAAATCTAAAGGTGGCCACAAGGGGGTGTAATGCTTAAGAGAACAGTCATGAAAACAAAAATATGCTGAGTCTAAACCCAGGAGCGCAACGTCCTTGGTGTAC
This sequence comes from Mormyrus lacerda, assembly GCA_015163995.2. Classification (NCBI taxonomy): domain Eukaryota; kingdom Metazoa; phylum Chordata; class Actinopteri; order Osteoglossiformes; family Mormyridae; genus Mormyrus; species Mormyrus lacerda. Next base: position 14,505,198 of record JAABNX020000047.1, on the reverse strand, counting down.
TGTTGGTCTGGGCAAAGGATCCAACTGTATAAATCTGTAAAAATCTGTCAAAATGTAGCTTTTACTTCCTTTTTATTTCCTGTATTCCATTCCCCCAAATTCTCATGATGGGGCTGTTGAATAAGGGCAGTTTTAAAAAGATCTCCGCATAACTGAAAAGCTTCTCTTTTGTCTCAGGTATGCCTCAAGTGGGAGCAAAAAGGATTGATTTGGATCAAGGTAGGTGGAGAACATTTTATTGAGATGATTCATAAAATACTAGAGGGGTTTGGTGGTTCAGTGGGCAATGCGTTCCGCCTGTGGTTTTGTAGGTTTTAGCCTTGGCTCTGTGTGCCTGCCTGTTCTGCCAGTGATTGTGTGGATCTTTCTGTTGGTACTCTGGTTTCCAGCTGCCGTGTCCAAATTTCCCATAATGCAAATATGTGTCTTGTGATGGACTAATATCACAACTAGGCTTAGGCGGTATTATGATAATACATAATAATATACTGTGGTATTTTTGGTATTGCTTGGAACAAATTTAATTGTAATACAATAATTAGCCATTTAATGCTTTCCACAGTGTTCAGAGACTTCCCCACCTACACACATAAATTCTCAGTCCAGCCCAATGAGGGTGAGTCACTTTGTTCAACTTTTACCTCTGGAGTTTTCACTGGATTTGTTTTAGCCCTTAAAAGAAGATAATTTAATAATATCACATTTATTCACTATTTATTATCTATTCACGTTTGCATTTCCATTCACTTGCTGTGCTGGTCCAGCCACGTATTTCCAAGCAAGCACCGCTCTTCCAGCACGCTGAATCCCAGAAGCCTTCCCCCATAACACCTCACAACACCTACTTAGTGTCTGCCACCGTGCAGGAGCATATACAGGGGCGGGGCCACAGGGACATAAGCCCCAGCTCAAAGCTGATTGGCCCTGCTGTGCCCCACGCCCTATCACTCAACATTTCAAAACATGTCATTGGCTAATAAGGTTGACCTCTCTCTTATGATCTGCTGGTGCTTCCTTTGTGGTTTTTCCCCTGTATTCTCCAATGCATTTCACAGGCGTGCACCGGCCAGACCCCAGGGCGGCTTTTTGGAGGCCACTAGGAACACCCCGTGTCTCAGGTCAGCCCTCCTCTTCATCTCGGGCTACAGTGGGGCCAGGCCTACTGAACTGGCTGATCTGCTGTATTTCATGAGTGATGTAGCATATAAGAGACAGATGGGAGTTAGGAATGGATATAAACACAGCAAGATTAACTGGGGGGTTAGCTTGTGGCCACATTGCTTTGCCCCCCTCACTGTACAGTCCAGTGTGCTGCCTCCTGAGTCATATTTCCTCTGTATTCTCCAGCATCCACTGCGCTCTCTTATTAGTTAGAAATCTTGACGAGGTAGATTCTATACACTGATGTTATATTTCTGCCCTACAGACCAATCAGAGCCACTGCAGTTTACACAGGCTAGTTCAGGACAGATCTAGGTGGGATGCTATGGGAGCATTACCCTCAAATCTCAAGGTCATACCAGGCATGAAAGGAAATACTCCCCCTATTGGTACCACCTAGCACGGTCCCTGTGATGTAACTGGCCTAATTTCATCCATAATCCCAGCCTAAACCTTTCCTCAAGTAACCAGAGAGCATAAAATTATGGTTTATACCTTCATATCATAGTTATACATAAGGCAGGTGTATGCTTTTACCATCTGTAAACTAACTAATGAGGGAACAGTATTTTTAAAAAATTAAATCATTTAAAAGTCTGCAGATTGGTAGTTATTTTTCGTTACTTTTCCGAAGGAAAATTATTCCAGAAGGGCAATAATAAATAATACTGTAACTGGAATAAGGCAGCTCTTTATAAGGAGGAACAGATGTTTTGTGTTTATTAACAGCAAACTGCCATAAATAACCAGCAGCAGCCAGATAGACAATTTACATTTTACACTCACACTTGGTAGGCATGCATACTACAGTGCAACCTTAAATGCTGGCAGCACCTAGTATTTACAACTTTAATGCACAATCACACAGATTTCGTCACATTACATTACATTAACGTCTGCATATCGCACATAATCACAGTGTGGCACAAGGCATCCCGTTAACCAGAATATTTAGTAATTAGTGCCATTATTATTTACAGTTATATATATTCTTACTTATTGAGGTTAAGAACTTATGAAGTTAAAGTACTGTTCAGTGTACTGTTTCAGTCAAACATATTGTTTTATTTCCCAAAACTTTACCATTTAAAATTAGTTACATACTCCTCTTGGCTTGAATTTGTCTGACGGTAACAGTTGGATCTCCCTGGTCACAATGAGTATTGGGGCTTCTGAGAACCTGCTTAGGAGGTTTTGTCGGGGAGGAGGGAAGCCGGCCGACTTTCCTTCATTCTTTTACCCTTTAAAAATCTTTTACATCTTTTATTGGGACACCATGTCTAAGCCTAAGGCCGTATGTTCTGGGACGAACCACTAGAATATGCATCAAGAGCAGTTACATAAAGCAATCACTACAAAATGGTTATATAGGGGCACATCATGATGAAAAAGTGGATTTATGTTCAGTTAAAAAACAAGGAAATAACCTGGTATTAACAGTCATGGAATCAGCAAGAGTCTTTACCTACCTGATGTCAGTTCACAGTAATTCATGGGGGGCTGCATTTATGTGGGAGTCAATGGTTGGTACCACTGCGAACAAACGACCCGACTCTCTCCTACTGTTGTGTCAAGCCAGAAGCTGTAGTCCAAGTCAAACTTCGAAGACTGTTGCTGAGTGTTTTCATTTCCCCAGCTTGGCAACCCAGACGCACCGGGGTTCTGCGTGTGGTGGTGACAGGCTGCCACTTACCCTGCTGACATTGACATCGGTCCTGCTTTGAGTCCCTGACGCTCTCCTTAATCCCTTCCCACAGCTTTCCCGGGGAGAGACCGGCCGCCCGCTGCCTACCCACACTCTGACTGGCAGGCCTGGTCTAGACCGACATCAAGTATCAGAGGTGATGATTTAAAAAAATGTGTTATAGATAATGCACGTAAATGAATCATTCAGAATAAATACAGGCTGTACCGAGTAACTGAAATGAACTGTTCTTTTTAGAAAATAATCATGAAATTAACTGAATAGGGTAACTGAATCCTAAATTAAACCACATTAATTTGTGAATTTCTGAATATTGACAGAATATACCGCACTGTCTGTTCTTTGACTTCTGATGCTTCATATTTTGTGTGCTGTTTTCTAAAATAATCACATTTATTTGACAGATAATGATACTAAACTGAGGATGAACCATAAATAATAACCAAAACAATTTAATTTCGAAAACACAAAGCGAGACCTGAATGGTGTTTCTGGGGGACTGGCTTGTTGTGTTGTCTTGGTATTCAGATGCCATTCACCCCGTTCCCGAGTCTTCATATACATGGAAAGCAGCCAGGATGCTGGGGGGAGAGGGTGGGCAGGCGTCCTGGGAGCAAGACCCGATCTTGCGGAACAAACTAGCCTTTAATTGCATTTGCAATAGTTTTATACATAGTGGGGAAAATGAGCTCGAGATTCCTTTGAGGGGAAGTGCTTTATATACAGTTCCATTTCCATTAACCCTGATAAAGGCCTTGTAATGAGATTACTTTTTGAGGGATGTAAATCAAAGTCTTTGATGCCTTTTATAGGCATTAGACCATTACTAGGTGACAGCATTGCCACTATGGTGATGGTATCAATGAGAATTGCTTGTTTTCTACAGTCCATATCCCCAGACCTACTATATCAGAGCATAAGAGTTGGCTTAATTACTTCGAACAGCATGGTAAGTGAAATATTGCGTCCCTGAATTGGAGCTATAGAGGTGTCTAAGACATTCATCGATTGACATTTACCCTCCATAAAAGGCCCCAATACTCCAGACAACCACAGTAGGGACTCAAGACAAAAGGCCAGCTTTGATTCCCATTAACTTTTCTTACCAAGTTACTTCCTTTACTAACTTTACTGACATCGCTAGACGTGGTAAATTAGTGTCTTGCGGCAGAGGGGACTGTTGGAGGTCGGCGTTCAGAAATAAATACGCGGTGGGTGCAGTTCACAGTAGTACCCATAAGCCCGTCTGAGCAGCGACGGGAGGATGTCTCACCCTCAAACGCTGTCGGGCCTCAACATCGCCGCCGTTTTCTCATCATCCGTGAGGTTAGGGCTGTGGGAGGGAGCGGCTCTGTCGCCTCCCGCTGCCTATTTGCACTATTTGCAGCTTCCCAATTCGGCAGCCTCAGATTCCTCCGTGACACACACATTCTGGAGGTAAGAGGTCTGTCATGACAACGTCAGAAGCCCCCGGTCAGGAACCTCGGAGAGGAAACACTAACACAGATGATGGAGCTAGATGCACATGGTTGTGCGCCTTAGAGAACAAAGAAGCAGTATTTGGAGAATCAATCTGAGTTGTGTCTGGCTATGGCCATGAATACCATGGACGTCGGGGAGGGGGGGGGTGTGGGGGGTGAGGGGATGCTCTCCTCAATATCAACGCCCCCCAAAAAAAAGCATATTCCTTATCTTTAATTATAAATCAGCGCATTACTGAGGCCAATTCAGAGTGAGAAGACAAAACATGTACCTAACGAAGACTGTAGTCCCGTGTCAGACATACAATATTATCATATGGACCACGTATTTATCTATTAGCTATGTTTAGTTGCGAAACTGCACCCTAAATAGTCTTATTTTAAATGATTAAGTTATTATTACTTAAAAAATGATTTAACAATCTTTCTTACGTCACTTATTTTCACGATTTTCACTTGACAATTACAAAACGTCCCATTGCAGTGTCATGACATACTTCAAACATACTGAGGCTAATTGGAGTTAACAAATTGCGGGTAGGTCTGTGGGTAAATGGTGTGTGAGTGTACCCTGCAATGGGTTGAACGGTTTTGGAACATGGATTTTTACTTTGAATAACGAAACCTGCATAACATTTATTTCAGTTTTCTTGAGTTACTATGACAGCACCTTTTGACAATTTATACCTGCCTTCTTTGTAGTTTTTGCAGTACAATACATAGACCTTCAGCAAAAAAAAAAATGTCTTGGTTAAAGTTGGCTTGTAACATAGAATTTCAAAAATATGGTACAAATGTTAATTGGCAGATTCACACCCAGACATAATTATAGTCTTCCACCTCTAACCCCCATAAAATCACTCAGGAACTCACTGTGGAAGGGAAAATAACATCCTGAGAGGAATCTGAATGTGTGAATTTGCATGCTTTATGTTCACACATGATGTACAAGCACTGAGAAATATGCAGAAATCATGCCTTGTATCTTGTAATTTGTCACTTTTTTCCACCCAAACCAAGCTTCTCCATTGCTATTTTCTGTTTAGTTGACATAGCATGGTAACTATGCACGGCTACGTCGACTGAGCATGATGCCTTGACGACACTGATGTGGCACAAGGTGTTATTTACGTCTGAGTTTTCTTTTTTTGACTCCTTTAATATCTTCCCCAGGCTTCACAGAACAACAGCAAGCCCTGCTCCCCAAAGATCTGGAGCCCGGTCCTTCAGGAGACCCAAGTATGTCTTCTGGTTACTTTTGAAAGCTGGTTCACCAACGTCCTTTGAGCGACACTAATTAGAACCATGTGCTACTCTGTCTGTGTCTCAGTACTTACCCCTGTGCCATCCGAATCATGTTTACAAAGATAATAAAAGCTTGTGGAAGTCTCTTTTCTCTGTGCCACTGTGCAGCTGGAGAACCATGCACAGAGACAGTAGACCATGATGCTCTCTACTGTGCAG
>JAABNX020000047.1:14484022-14499287 GCA_015163995.2 Mormyrus lacerda | reverse complement strand
GGAGAATTGCACTTTAATTTCGTTGTACAATGTCTCATTGCTACAATGACAATAAAGATTCTATTCTATTCTATTCTTTTCTATTCTTTAAACATCTGTATTATAAACAAAGGATGCTGCTCATATGGCAAATGCTCGTCTTGTAACTGAACACCTAAAGTACAGACCTTCAGTTCCTCTTTGTCTAAGCTTTAGAACAACTACGATGTGTGATCTAAGTAATTTTGAATGTGGTGTGATTGTCGGTTCTGGACACAAGGATTCCACCAGTCAGAAACAGCCACCTTTCTAGGATTTTCACAAACTATAATGTGCAAAGTTTACAGATCAGAGTGTAATACACTGTGAATCTAATACAGTTGCTACTGAGCATATATGTACAGTCTGACCCAGGGTTGGGTTCTGGTCTTGCAGACTGCAAAGTGGACATCGCTTTTCTGATGGATGGTAGCTGGAGCATTGGGAGACGTCGCTTTCAGATCCAGAAGGACTTCCTGGCCAAAGTGGCAGAGACCATTGATGTTGGAACTTCTGGACCCTTGATGGGTATCATCCAGTATGGGTAACTGTGACAATGACTTTTATGTTCAATGATGAACAGGACTAATTCACTTGTCACAAACTCAACACTACATATGATATATAAAAGGTGCACAGCCTGTGTGACATGGCAACTACTACACTCTGTGCTGTTCTGGTATATTGCATGAAGTTGCGACATACAGTATCTGTCTAGGCAGTTAAAGTCAAAGTGTGAGGATTCCATGCTTCGACCTGCCCCTGACATGCAGCGCCATGCAAATGGGGAAGCGAAGAGGAGATAAAGCTGACATGTCCCAGATTAGCAACGCCTGATCGGTGCAGACGACCAGCTCTCGCATGGATAGAAAGAGTTGGATCTCCTTTCCTTCGGCTTACACAAAGAGCCGACGCTGATTTACGGAAAGCCTTGGCAACATGTCTAATCCTGTCGATGATGGGTAACCCCATAACCTTGTGAAAAATAGCTCCTCTCCAAGGAGAAAGTATAGATATTTCCTTGATTCTCCTCAGGCATCAGGTCACATTTGTGGCCTATTTGAGTGATAGACATCACTGGTGACAAAGTTCCAATTGATAAAAACGAGGCTGAAATGCATGTTCTTTCAAGACATTTGTCTACATCTTTCACTCACTCCCGGTAACTTTTAGAATGCATGTCACTGTGGTCTTATGGATTTACAGGTGGTCAGCAGGAATCTGCCTAGTCTGTGAGGCTGGCTGGGCACCTCCTTAAGTGAGTCTGCAGCAGCTGAGCAAGTTAGCCACTGGAAATGGACCACATACGTTTTTCTTTTTTCTTTTTTTTGTGGGGGGCAGAGATAACCCTGAGACAGAGTTTGACCTGAAGGCGTACACCAGCTCGAGAGATCTGTCTGCCGCCATCGAAAACATCAGCCAGAAGGGCGGAGCGTCTAACGTTGGTTAGTGGAGAACGCTGTCCACCACCACTGACACTTCCGGGGCCAGTCGCCGTTTTTCAATGAGGGGTTCTCAGGAGAGATTAGTTGTTACGGTATAAAATCTGAACATTTTAACTTGCACTCTGTGTGGTGATGAGGGAGAATCTGGAAAAGCCAGGTAGAGCTCATACCATCATGTAATCAGCATTAGCGTGAACTTTTACATTCAGTTTTATCTCTTGACATAAACGTCCTTGCATGATCTCAGCTGACCTTCCTCAGACTAACCTCATGTCCTATTGTCTTCCTACCTCTCCCCAGTTTTGTGAAACCTGTACCCCAATAAAATCCCAAATTTGTCAGCCCACCCCAGTGTCATATGGCTCTAATTCCCTTCACAAACTTAGCAAGTCTTACAAATTCCTATAGGTTTTCTTTTTTTTTTGAGCGGTCAGGTTGTAATGAGTGCCACAAAGCTCTTTAGCCTGCTGTGATACCTTTGAGCAAGATGCTGATTGGTCCAGTGAACAGATCAATTTGTTTAAGTGCTATAGATCAAAGATTCAGTTAAGCACCTAAATGGTATTATATCCAGACTGAGAAATTTGTGACTCTGTAGTGACTGGATTGGCACTTTGATGTCACAAGTGCTGTATTAATCTCATATTTCTTGCTGCTCAGTCTTATTTCATCTTTCTGAGTTCTGTTCTTCATGACTGTATTTGTCCCTTTCTACTGTTAAATAACATGTGCAGTCTACGTGTGTCTCAGAGTCTCCTCCATGTGGTTCTCAGGAAAAGCTCTATCCTACCTCAACAGCCACTTCTTCACGGACGCTGGCGGAAACCGGGGCAGGGTGCCCAACTTGGCCGTGGTGTTACTAGATGGGTGGCCCACAGATAAGGTGGAGGAGGCATCCCGGCAAGCAAGAGAGTCCGGCATCAACGTCTTTTTTGTCACCATCGAGGGTCCCGCTGAAGACGAAAAAGAAAATGTTCTGGAGGCCAACTTTATAGACAAGGTAGAATGTCCATGCATCTATCTTGCATAAAACTTGTCCAGTACAGGGTCAAGACCATCATGGAGGCATCAGACACAAAGCAATACCTATTATAGGAGTCACGAAGGAGGAATCCAGAGATCATGGAGGAGCATCCAAATACCCATCGTCTGTCCATTAGCATAGGACACAAGGCACCGGAACACCCTGGATGTCAGTCCATAGCCTAGCATATACCTACCATCATTCAAATCAGGCAATTTATAGACAATCAAACAGTATGAGCATATTCTTTTGCCTATTGTTATCCTTGTTGTCCTTATGCTAAATTCTGTTAAATTTAAAATGCAAGTTTTGCCAAATATCTCTTCCTCGGTTGTTTACTTACACATTATAACTGATAAAGTTTAATCTGTGTTTAGTAACAGACAAGATGGAGGATCATTGTGTTTTGAGCCGGTGAATCTGACTGCCGTTCTTCTTCTTCAGGCAGTTTGCCGCACGGACGGCTTTTTCTCCCTGCCCATCTTCAGTTGGTTTGATCTAGGGGACGCGGTCCAGCCACTGGCCAGGCGGCTGTGTGACACGGACCAATTGGTATGCAGCAAGACATGCCTGAATGCTAACGACATCGCCTTCATCATTGACGGCTCCAGCAGCATCGGCGCAAGCAACTTCCGCACCATGCTGCAGTTCGTGGCCAACGTGACGCGTGAGTTTGAGATATCGGACACGGACACATGTGTGGGCGCCGTGCAGTACACATACGAGCAGCGACTGGAGTTCAGCTTCAGGCAGCATAGCAGCAAGCCCGAGGTTCTGGCCGCTATCGAGGGCATCAGCTACTGGAGCGGTGGCACCAGCACAGGAGCCGCCATTGCTTATGCCGCTGAGCGGCTCTTCAGCCAGTCCAAGCCCAGCAAGCAAAAGATCATGATTGTCATCACCGACGGGCGCTCCTATGACGATGTCAGGGCTCCGGCCTTGGCCATCCAACGCCAAGGTGAGGCTGGGCCAGGTCAGGCATTTCATGGGGCATCATGTCGTCAAGATAAACATGGTACAGTTTCTATATCTCTACCCTCCCTGGGCAATGTTTAAACCCCTAATTTTAAGTCTTGTGAGGTTCAGTTAAAATCCTAGATCAGTAGTTCTCAACCTAGTCCTCAGGGACCCCAGATAGTGTACATTCTTGCTCCCTCCCGGCTCCCTTGAACTAAACAATCAAGAACAAACCATACAATCAGAACACTGAATACCTGGTACAGGTGTGCTGGGAGCTGGGTGGGAACAAAAATGAAGATTGTCTGGGGGTCCCAGTGGACTGGATTGAGGAACACTGTCATTGATCCTAATATTCATCAAGATCCTGGATTTCATGGGCACCATAGTGTTACAGAAGCCTCACATGTCATCAAGCAGCAGGAAACATACTGTTGAACCCTTGAGTCCCCTAACTCCTTTTATCACCATGTGTGCCCAGGTGTGATCGCCTACTCCATTGGCATTGCTTGGGCGGTTCAAGAGGAACTGGAGTACATTGCGTCAGACCCCGACATGGAGCATTCATTCTTTGCAGAAGATTTTGACCACCTTCACAAGTTTGTGCCAAAGATAATTTCTAATATATGCCAGGAGTTCAACCAACAGCCAAGAAACTGAGAGGGGGCACAGGGGATGTTCGGGATAGCCTATGGTCAACAGCCTTGATGGATGGCAGCAGTCTGTCACTGGAGGTTGATCGTTGGTAAGATACCAGTAGCCCCCTTTGTACTCGATCAGCAAATTTATCCCATTTCAGCAGCTAAATGTTCATGCTATACAACGAATTTGTACTGGAAAATATCATTATCCCCTATGTGTATGTTTTATGACCCAGCTGATAAGGGTGATATTGAAAAATAATAAAAATATCCTGGGTATTTAAAAATAGACAAAAAATTTTTGTGTAAGTATATTGTGTTTCCTGCAGGAGGTGAGAGATAATTTTGCTTTGTCACAAATGGTGTCATTTCAGACCCATCTCATAACAAGCTTGCGTCTGTTTTTTAAATCTGTGTGCATCCACGGCAACATTCAAGGTCCTCGCTGAACTACATGACATGTGCATTTCATCTTTTCAGGACGAGGGAGAGCATAGTCCTTCAATTCTGGAATACAATCACCTAGCAGTAAAAACACGTAGCACATGTGCTGAGTGTGGTGGAACGATATGAATAGAGATATGCAATGGCAAGGTACAGCCCCCCCCACCCCCCCATTTTCTTATGTCATTGAAGCAATTGCCAAAGTTGCACATGTTGTTTTCAGATGTGTTTATTCGTAGGTCATGTACTGTATGTTAATGGATTGTCTTTCAGCCTCTACCTGTGATCAGAAGGTTGCTGATTCTAGCCCCACCTCAGCCTGACTGCTTGCTCCTTGAGTAAGGCCCTTAACCCCTCTGGGTGCTGCTATGGGTAGCTGACCCTCACGGCCAGGTTATTCTCACCTACAGAGAGCAAGCTGGGGGAGGCAAACAGAGAAATTTCTCATGGGGATCAATAAAGTATGGATGATGATTAGTTTCCTGTGATGTAAGGTATAAAATGCTGTGTGGAATGAAAGTATAAAAGATAATTATCAGATCACTTTGCAAGTTAGAATTACTGGGTGCACTGAATTGCTAAAATTCCATAATAAAGAACTGACACCAGGATGAAATACAACATTCTTTTATTACTGTTATTGATAAATCTGTCACTCTCCCATTTGGGAAAAGGAGAATACAACATGGAAAAAAGAATAAACTATAATAAGGTCTGTACAGGAAAATTAGCATAATTATCAAATACACATCTTTAAGAATTCTCTATACAACTGTACTTTAAAACAGCAATGGTGCTACTGTACAGGCTGACTTGGTGCATCCTGGAACCCACTGTGGTTTCCTCTATGCAGGGCTAATTATCTGTACATCTGTTTGGCCCTATCGTGCTGTGTGATCCCAGTCCAAATCAAACCCCTCCCACCCCATAGGCCCACCCCAGAACCTTTCTGCAGTTCTGGTCAGTAGAATAGTTAACGGTATCAATGGACTAGCTGGGTGCAGGAAGAGAGGAGAGTGGGGGGCTTGTCATTTATTTATGCTGGGGGTCTCCTGTCTCCCCTGCACCATCTGGCAGGGTTTGATGTGTTCAGGAGAGAACGGGAACGGCGAGCAACAGCAGGGCCCCGGCGCGCATGGCAGATACGTCACCGCGATGGGTCGCCACGCAGAGCCGTTAAGACGGGAAGCTCGGGGCCTCGGCACGGAGATGCAGCCCCAAGCTCTGAGCTCAAGCACAGACTATGACAGCCAGATGCCTCAGGTTACAGCAGAGGTGGAGTGCTGGCATCTACAAGTATGGCTAATTAAAATCTTAAGTAAGGCTTACTCACGGTCATCGCCTCTCGATGCCGAGGGACATTGCTCTGACGTGCCCTGGATGACAGAGGTGCTCAGAAGAGTATGCGAACGGCCGTCTACTCAAACGCTGATGTGGTTTGGGGGCAGGCAGAAATGCAGCGCGATCCTGCGGACATGTGACCGCCAGAGACGAGCAGGGAATGCTTTAGCTCTGTTAGCATTAGCCACCGAGCTAGGTGGTGACGGACCCGTGTTTACGCTCTTCAAAAGAAAGAAAAACTCACTCGCATTAATACTCCACATCACCCAAGTTATTCTATTATCTTAGTTGACATTTCTGAAGACTAAAAATGAGCGTGAGGCCATTCAGCCATCTTGACACAGCTAGTTGTCCGACAGCTGACCGTGTTGAGATCATTCACACAGGTTACTGCTAAGTGACACTGTGCATGCATCTTAATGCCGTACTAGGGACATCAGGCGGGGCCTCAGTGCTGTCATTCAGTCCTCTCTCTCTCTCAGACCAGCAGGGGGAGCTCTGCCCTCCCCTGAGCTGATAGCATGGTATTGAACAAGACGACATGATTACCACGAGAAGCACACCAAATTGATTCCATTTCACGTCACTTTATGCATTTCCATATATACTGTATATTTATAAATAGATCTTTAATACTTTAAAACTATATATTTTTTTCAGATTTTAATCTTTACAGTTCTAAAATTAATAACTGATGCACCAAAACACCTTGGAAAATATTTTTTTCTGTACTATGCAAACAGATACATATACCCAATGATTTCCCCACTATCCCTGGCGATAGGAACATCTCGATTAGAAACCACAACATTTGGTAAACAGCGAAATCCCTGTCGATCGTGGTGAACTGCAAACTGTACAGACCAAAATGACCCGGAATGAAACACTCCTCATCTTTTGTTTTAGTTTGTGTCACTATTTATGTTTTTTTGTGTTTTTTGGAGGCATATTAATCATTGGAAGAACAACAAACTCAACCATACACACCAATACAACCAATGACTACACAACAATCATCCGAAATTTCACTTTGTTTTCAAGTAATTGTAGAGAAAAAAAAACAAACAAAAAAGTCTTTAAAATAAACCAGTATTTGTCTAATCACACATCTCTCCCTCCTACACCGCTCAGACATCAAACAGACAAACGTTACTTGTGCCCAGTTCTTATATACAATTGTCACATTATGACAATGACACCTTAGCATAGGAGCAGGAATCTGCGCAAAGTATGTTCAGTACAGCGGAGTCTGGGGGTCAAAATCACAGCCCCTTGCCAGAGACACCGTTATTTACCTGACAAACATGGCCCCTCGTTCACATATTACCGCACATTTAACCTGCTGCGTCTAAAGTTTTGGTTGAAATTAGTACAGAGATGATAGAATAAATATACAAGAAAAAAAAAAACAAACAAAAGAGCATTTCACTGCATGCTATTTTAAATGCAGTTTGTCAGAGAGCAGGGGGAAAGGGCGTTTCCTGGCTCAAACGATCAGATAATCACATTCAAATGATTCTGACGGGAGCCCCCACCCCGTAACGGATCCAGCCTGTATAAAACAACGAAGGGATACGTGTCTCACTTGATTTCATGTAATTAGTTTTCTTAATATAGCACGACACCGGCAAAACAACCCTAAGATTTTGGTCTACACACTTCATCGACTTTAAATGTATTTATGATGAAAACAAAGAGAGACAGGCTGCAGAGAAGGTAGTGATCAGTGTACCTCCATGTCCAGGAAACGCCCAACACAAGATGCATTTCACTGATTCCATGTGATAAAACGTCTCACTCTCACTCTATATTGCTCTGTAATGTTATTTTTCTCACTTGAACAGCAGATACAGAAAAAAAACAAAAGGCTTTTAAAGAACAACAGGAATATTTTGTGTATATCCAAAAATATCTAATCTAATACAAGGATTCTTGAAGCGGGGAGAGTCCTTCAAAGTTGAATGAATAAACCATGTATACTTTCTGTACTTCTTAAATAAAAGTCTCTTAAATTTTCTTTGAGTTAGAAAAATAAAAGCGGAATTTACAAGGATCTGTGGTTGAGCAGGCCTACATAAAAATAAGGTGTGTATGTAGACTACCTGGCTCTGACCTCACTTCAAGTCTGAACAGAGTTACAGTGGGAATCTGTTCAAGGCCATTTCCAAACATGACAGTACTGTGAACCAGCTACTACAGACATAGCAGGCCATTCTGGGTGCTCACCTGCCCTTTTCTACTCTCCCAACAAAGCAAAAAGCCACATTACGATTATGATGGAATATACATCTTCTTGTTTATTACAGTTATTTAAATTGTACATCCTGTACTAGGTTAAAAACTGACACTGGCGTTAAGTCACCCTCTCCCTGCTGAAGAAGAAAACCAAGTAGAAGAACATATTCAACACTTCTCTTTGAAGCAAAGGCACCTGTTCTATAGACGTTGAGGATTAAATGCACGGCGGGTGGGGGGGGGATGGGTTGGGTGTGAGGGAGGAGCTTCTACGGTGGCCAATCGGCATCCTCCTCCTGCGTCACCGGCCTTGACGCCATGCTCTCCTCAGGAGGAGAGCAGCTCAGCTCCATGGTGAAATTCTCCAATGGCGAGGCGACATGCCCGAGCTTCCGGAAGCGTCCACCTTGTCACCTCGCCTGTGGGAACCGCAGAAGGAACAGAAGTGCCCCGGCCCGCCTTGCCAGCGATGGTGGTCGTTGGCCTCCTGGATAAACAGACACAGGGCCCGCCGCACCCAAGGCCTGCCTGGATGCCTGGCGGGAAGGGAGGGGGGGGGATTGGAGAGCCACACTGGAACATCCTTCTCGCTTTGGGCCCCCCCCCACTGTTATCATGCTCCGATGCAGGGGTTAACTGGCAGACCCCCTTCCCACCCCCACCGCTAACCCCACTGGTGCTATCGGATGGGGCAAGGGTGGAGGAGAACCCACAGGTAGGGATTACAACGGGGGCAGGGGGGGTGACCCCAACTAAAGCATGCCTCATTGCTGCCCCCATGAGTCCGCTGGGCGGTAGGGCGGGTGGGTCGATGTGTCATACGAAGACTTTGGCCAGGGCGTCGGCTCCGGCACTGGCAATGTAGCACTTGGTCGGGTGGAACGCCACGTCATGGATCGACTCGTCGAGCTTCTTGCGATGGGCAGTGAACTCCTGGATGCACGTCTTGCTCTCCAGGTTCCACAGGCGGATGGAGCAGTCATGGCCTGGGGAGGTACATGAGCAAGACATCACACACGTTCTACACATACAACACATTAGTATCATATACCAATGAACCAAAACATGATCAGACCCACATGAAAGGAGTAATGTTAATCTTGTAAAAACAGTGCATGTCAAGGCCTGAGATAAAATAGACGATTAGCAAACATTTAGTACTTACAGTCAATGTCCTGAACGCAAAAGAAATGGGCCGGGATAAAGATTTGAGTGACTCTGACAAGGACCAAATCATTATGGCCAGACGACTGAGTCAGGGCACCTCCATAACAGTCGGCTGTTGCGAGTACCTACTGTACTGAGAGGCTCAACGATGTGAGATGGGAATGAAGGATATACCCTGTGGTACAAACCTCACACCTCTGGGACCCGGGTTTGAGTCTCTGCTTGGGTTGCATGTGTGTGGAGTTTGCATGTTCTCCCCATGTCGTCGTGGGGTTTCCACCGATTTCCCCCCACGGTCCAAAGACATGCTGAGGCTAATGGTGTGTGAGTGTGCCCTGCGATGGGCTGGCCCCCCATCCTGGGTTGTTCCCCACCTCATGCCCGTAGCTTCCGGGATAGAATCCGGACCCCCCGTGACCCAGAAGGATGGATGGATGGATGGATGGATGGACGGACAAACCAACAGAAGGGCTACTGCAGCACAAATGGCAGATAACTTTGACAAAGATAGTAATGATGAAGGAGTAATGTGTCACGATACAGTGCATCAAGCCCTGCAGAGTATGGAGCCACGTATGTATGGATATAGCTTGCCATCTAATATATCACAGACCTTGACATGCACCATTTGTACTAGTCAGTCAACATTATTCACTACTTGGCTCATTTGTATTTACAGCATATATTCCCTGGGCTCAGTTATCGACAAACTCCAATAGTAACAATAATAGCTACAGGGACCCCAGGCAGCCAGAAACACTGCCGCATGTAGTGTATTACATAACACGGGCGGCTATGGACCCTTTTATACATGCCCCAAAGAGACCCTTAATGTCCAGACGC
Source organism: Mormyrus lacerda (assembly GCA_015163995.2). Classification (NCBI taxonomy): domain Eukaryota; kingdom Metazoa; phylum Chordata; class Actinopteri; order Osteoglossiformes; family Mormyridae; genus Mormyrus; species Mormyrus lacerda. The sequence continues at coordinate 14,489,172 of JAABNX020000047.1, read as the reverse complement.
TTCTCTACTTACGAACTTTCAATTTATAAACTTTCAGACATACGAACAAAGAGGACTGAAACTCCAAATTGTGTTCCTTGGGCTCCCATTTCCTGTCCGCAACATAAATTTTTTTTCTTTCAGCGCACCATTTCCGCCTAGTACAACTTCTGGCTGCTATTCCCGCTGCGTAGCAGCATAGCGTGCGTACTCCCAGCATCCTAGTTCTTTATATTTACGTATACCCTTAAAATGATGTTGAATAACGAACATGTTACGAACGACCATTCGGAACGTAACTCATTCAGAAGTAGAGGAGTGTCTGTATTATTCTTTAGTGGCACAGGGATCTATAACTCCCCAGATTCCAATGAGCAGAGACGGTTTGTTCTTCCTCCATTCACAGTCTTTCCCGCCCAGAGGCCGTGCTCCAGAAGGCCCGGGTACAGGGGCGAGGGCACAGGGGCGCGTCTTGAGCGTGAACATGTTCTCCAAATGCAGATACTTACTGCCAGACATCAGGTACAGCCCGTTGGGGTCCACAGCCAAGCTAGTGACCGCGTCAAGGTGGGCGACCATGGAATGGATCAGTTTTCCTGCAGAAAAAATTCCCAAGATGAGCCCACCTTAGATTAGCATCTGGTAAATAGATAAAAACCTTAAAATTATGTTACAGTTAAAAAAGCTGTATTACCCCATAGGACCATGGGCCAGCCACCCCCAGGCTGAGCGGCAACCACGCCCAGGAGCACAGCTCCTGGCTCCCCCTAGTGGTGAGGCAGGGCACCCTGGTCCTACCTGTGTTGTTGTCGAAGAACTTTATGTGCCGATCCTCCTGGGCTGTGATGGAGATGGGGAGGGTGGGGTGACTCAGCACTTTGTTAATCTGACTGGGAGTGCCTGGGCGGTTGGGGGAGGACAGTAAGAGAAGCAAAGAAATGGAAGAAATCAGGTAGAAATCACACTGTTTGCGTGTGATGGTGACATGAAGCTTCATGAAGCACTGAACCATTCTGGCAATTGCTTTGAGAAAATGTTCAGTTCTTGGTGCTTTATCTAAATACTACGCCATCTACTGGGCAGATTGTGGAACAGGCAAAAATACTATATGCCAAGTTCTCAATGACAAGACATTTTCCATCTGGCCTTGGCCAAAAATTATATAACTGTTTTTCTGAGCAGCCATATCTTCATGATAATTACCGTAGCATGACAACAAAATCACCTCAAAGGTCATGTACTAAATGTATATGAATATCAGTCCTTTGGGGACCTTATACTGGCATTAACTCGAGTGAAGGGTGGATCAGCATTTGCGGGCAAAAACTTAACTGTGGAAATACAGCAACTGCAGAGATCAGTTAATGTCCACATCTAACCGGCTGAAGAACATCTTGTCAAACAGGAAATCATTTGGGAGGGAAGACCTCCTTGCATTACTTTCATTAAACAACAAATTTCTCAACTGTATACAGATTGGTTCTTATTTTGGAAATAACCGTCTTTGAGAATGTCCTTCCATGCGGTGCAGATAAGAATGGGGTCCAGAAGACCCCCTATTGCCAGCTTTTAAAGATGTGGATAGTTCTCGGGAGAAATTCTTCTCCTCCGTGGGGGATCCATGTGAAACTCAGTAGAGCAGCAAATACAGAAAATGACTATCAAATGTTGGAAACCGCAGATTGTTTGCATTTGGCATTTCTCAGCGGTCTTTCATACACAGGCCATTCACACGCATTCAAACCCGTTTCTGAACTTGTCAAATGGTACATCAGTGGTTATGTTACACATAGACACATGATACAGGGATACATGCTTCAGGGCTAATATCCTGGATTGCTCCACACCATTCATTCAAAGCCTCAGGGTCTCATGTAACATCACCAGCGATCACCTCAGGTTTAAACAGAACTTTTTATTACAATAAAGGTATTTAATGAAAACCCCTGTCCCACGTGAGTCTCATTTTGTTTGGGTTTTATATTTTAATTGTTTTAATTTATGCCTGTGTAGGGCTTTGGGTTGCATATTGCTACATGCAAAAACTGTGTGTGGATTTCCGAAGTTTTAGGGATTTAAAAAGGAGGTACAAGCATGCTCTGCGAGCAGCGCCCCCTGCAGGGCGGTGGTGGTACCTGGCTCCCCGACAGACTCCAGGCTGAGGACCAGCTGCCGCGTCTCCATGTTGAAGAGCCCCGTGCGGCCGCTGTTGAATGAAGTCACCATGTAGGCGGGCTCGCTGCATACGAGGTCCACTGAGGAGGGGATGCCAAGCTCTGGAGGTGGGGGGGGGGGAGCCTGTTAGACTGTTATCTGGCCAGGGAGCAGACTTCTACACATATGGACATAAGCTTATCATCAGTAGAGGAAGGCCATTTCCTCCCATCCACTATCCTTAATCACACATCGATCACTGACTACTGTGATCTGGAGCAGGAGAACAGAACAGAACAGAGGTACAGTGGACGGTAAAAAAATCCCAAGATCTTGCTCCGGCCCAAATATCAAGGATACATCAGTTGCATCCTCACCAAACGAGACCAATCGTTTGATTTACTGAGCCTCAAGTTCAAACACCTTGGCCCCAAACAGTCATGATGCAGTCAGCTCAAAGCCAGTCATGTCTGGACTTTATATGGGTGACGGAGCAGACAGAGGGACGGGGCCGGCACCGGCTGGAAGTCCGACTCACCCCCATCCTCATTGAAGACGGCCAGAGCGGGCGAGGTGTCGGCGGCGTCCCACAGCCGCACCGTGCCGTCGGCCGAGCAGGACAGCAGGCGCTGGTGAGCTGAGCTGTATACCAGGCCCCAGACGGCGTCCGTGTGTCCACACAGCGCCCCCCGCAGGACGTTGGGCTCTGTTAATGGACAGAGAGACACACGCATGAGGCATACTGAGGCAAAATGCCATACTGTGCCTCCATAGTGTTCTTGACAACCACCCTGTGACAAGCAACAGTTTGCATTTGCAGAAGTAAACCATAAACAATCATTCATTCGTGACTTCCTCCTTGGGGGCCTGAGGTTCAAGGCCGATACAATCTGTCCCATGGCCTCATGGTATAAACACCCAGCAGATAATTCTCCGTCAACCGACTGATTTGCATGAGGCTGTATTTGGGCACAAGATCCACCTATGTTCCCTTAGGAGAAGGAGGTAATACACCAGACAGAATGTGCTACTGATGGCATGTACATGCATGTACTCATTCCGACACAGGTTAACTGCTAATCTATCTTCCCTACAGCAGCAGATACCACCTGAAACGTCTGAGGGGCAGAAACACATCTAGATGAAAAAAACAGTGACATTTGTCCCAGGTGAGGGACAATCAAATACCAAATGGGGATTTAACTCCGGGAGAATCAAGCCTGCAGACTAAACGTAACCTTGGGAGAATGGTGATATATTCCTGGGCTAAATCAGGAGCACGACACTACATGAAGGAAGGTGCCAAGCCTCTGGCTACCCCCACCGCCCAGCCGGATGCTCATACCGTAGGAGTCGTAGGGATCGATATTGGGGTTGGGGGTGTTCCAGCTCTGGATGGTGCCGTCCACACCCCCGCTGAAGCACTGGTCCCCCGAGGTGCTCATCACCACGCACAGCACTGAGCCTCTGTGCGTTTGGGGAGGATGCATGTGTGAATCAGGCGTGCCTATATGCACATCACCCGATGAGCACGTGCAGTTTTCGGGGGGGGGGGTCACTCACCGGTGTGCCCTGAAGGTATAAATAGGCTCCACATCCAAAGCCGTGCTCCTGCGGAACAGAGCGGAAAGGGTTCACCCGAGCATTCCTCACGCATGGGGGGATGGAAAGGTTCTGCAAAGCGAGGGCGCACGTACTTCTTGGCAGGGGCGGTCTTCTGCAGGTTCCACATCTTGAGAGTGTGGTCCTCCGAGGCTGTGACGAGCACGGGCTCGGCTGGGTGGAAGGCCAGGCCGCGGATGGCGTCGAAGTGGCTGCGCAGGGTGAACTTGGGGTTCCATGTCTTCCTCAGGGCGTCTTTGTTATTGCCGATCTGGGGGGGGGGTGCATAGCTCTGTTAATCATGACCCACAAAGGGCATCACTCTCTAAAAACATCAAATGGGTGTTGTACTGATTTCTTATCAGGAACAAAATCATAGCCCCCACCCCCCCAGGCCCCACAAAGGCTGAAAAGCCAGTTCTGATGGACATCACAGGGGACGGTGACCTCTATGCCCCCCCCAGGAGAGCAGCCCATCCTACACGGCTGTCGAATCCTTTAGGACAATTACCTGTTTCACAATCTAATTTACATTTATATTCATTCAGCATAACACTGGAAAACTGTCCAGGAGTTAAATTAATAAAAAAAATCTGTATTATGGCCAGAGTGTGTCACAGAGAGCTGTGTGATCGTTGTTAGGTTCCCTTGGAGGAGATCCCAGCTGGTTTGTCACTATGACCCCTCTCCTTTCACTTGGCCCCTCCCGGAGGGCAGACTCACGTCGTAGGTCAGGTTATCCGCCTCGTTGGCCACCGTCAGGCCTGCCAATTCCCCCAGGCCCAGCTCGTTCTCCATCGCCTCGCCTGCGCCCATGATGAACGACTTCCCGGACGTGGGGGGGAACGTCATGGCTTCCACTGCGAGGGACACTGCTGTTGTTATATATTAGTCTCACCCTCCCCACCCACCTCCAGTCACCCCTGTGGCCTGCCAGTGTGTGATGTGATACAATGGGAATTTAACGCTGGAGAATTTACGCTGCGTACAAGATAACTGATTAAAAAGACTCATGCAGATGCAGCGAGAGCGTGAAGAACATGGATGTGAAAGAGAGCAGAAAGCAGAGACTCGAGCGCACAGCCGGAGGTGTGATGTGATTACGTTAAAAAGTCATTATTTATCCCTGTCGGACTCGGAGAGCGACGGCTTGGCTTATGTAATGTGAGGAGCGACTCACCACCCATCACGACAGAGAAAGTCCCAGCGAGCACTGGGCACACAGAAAGCCCCCGGGGGGGTACCCACCCTCGTCGGCGCGGCCGGCCTCATGTTCGCCGGGGCGGACTATGCTGGGCCTCGCGGGGGGGGCGGCCGATGGCTGCGCAGGGGGCAATTCCTCAGCATCCCGCAGGTTTGCTAGCATGTCCTGCAGTTTGCAGCGATTCGGCCCTGGGGGGGGGGGGGGGGGGGGA
>JAABNX020000047.1:14465619-14480895 GCA_015163995.2 Mormyrus lacerda | reverse complement strand
AGCTCCATCATGGGACATCAAGCCTTCCCTTCCAACACCTTCTGAAGGCTCCCTGTCAGTGTCATCTCTGATTGGCTAACTTTATAGCTAGTGTGATCCTCCTCAGCAGACAGCCTCCTTCCCCTATGGATTCATGACCACCAATCAGACCCTCCGAAAACCTGTAGCATCTTGGCTGACATGAAGGAGAGAGCAAGCTAAAAACCCAGACAAGAAATGAAATGAAAGCATCGAACACTAGATGTACACCCTAAGAACGAAGTGATAAACGCTCCGGGAATCACACTTTCCAAATGCTGTGTTGCCCATTAGCGTAGGATGCATCACGGAGCAAATTAGCTCCTGTAATGGAGAGGATGGCTGCAGGCAAACGATAAAATCAGGTGGAGGGAAAAAACGCTGACAGTCGCAGAATTTTTAATGTAGCTAATGCTAAATGCAGCAACAGATGAGTATTTTAATTCAAACTACCATCCAAATGGAGGCTAAATTTCCATTTACTTGGATGAGATGCATATCAGAGAGAATTAACAGCAAACATTACCACAGCCGAACTGTCCCATTTACATCATACATCTGATATTCTGTATGAGTCACGAGAAAAGGGCAGAACAAGGAGCAGGACACACAATCTCGCTGTGATATTTCAGATGATGTCCTCCAGGCTCATTGTTCCCGGTGTACAAGCTGCCAATCTAACATCAGAGTGAGGAAGACAAGTGTGGATGAAGGATGTCAGAGGAAAAGCTGCAGTTAGCAAAATTAACCAGTGAAAAGTAGGGAATCGCTACTGTTTTTTGCTATTTAATTGATATTTATTGTTCTTATTACTATTTTGTTTTTACATACATGTGACTATTAAATGTCTTACCTTCACTGTAAAGCTGACTGTATAGTACTCAAAAAATCCATATAAACACAAATTCATATTACCTGTTCAGTAACTGGTGTTTAAAGTGTTCTACACCATGATGAAATTGATGTTTTTCAGTGTTTAGCATATTTTTGGAAGATTAATGTGCGTTTCTTGGACGGACCTGCAACAAATTTTAACTACTGGAAATAGCTATAATAATATTCAAATTTGTGCTGTTCCAGTAGTTTGTAGGAAGCAGTTACCCGCAGATAACAGGGTACAGATGCCCACCCACATGTGACAGGCACATAACATGCACTGATATGTTCCACAATATGCTCCAAGCAAACATGCCTACCTGGAGAGGCCTTTCCAGGGCTAGCAGCTGTCAGTGCACATTTAATTACCGTTTCAAAAGAAACTAAATCGGCTGATATGTCTCAAAGCTTCAAGAAACCATGACAGCACTGAAAAGTGACCGTAGGCAGAAACATATACAATAAAGGCATGAAGGGACAGCATGGAGGAAGTGTGGAGGGAGAGCAGGGAGGGGGAGCCATGGAGGGAGCACATAGTGAGCATGGAAAGGAAGCAAAAAGGGGAGCATGGAGGGGGTTCAGGAGGAGCATGGAGGGAGCTTGGAAAGGGAGCATGGAGGGGGTTCAGGAGGAGCATGGAGGGGGCCATGGAGGAATGGTGGGTAGTTTGTTTTCACCCTCTTTCGCTTCTTCCTTTCTTTTAGATCAGCCCATTCAAAGCGATTTGTTGCCTTGTCCGTAGACGATTAGCCGACAGTCCCTACCGCCCTACAGTGGCGGATCGCTTCGGTTCCTGCCTCCCGACCGTAAGATGACGCTGGCGTCCCGGACGCGAGACAGAGAAACTTTGGGAGAGATTAGTGCATCGGTTGCTCGGTTTATGCTGATTGAGATCAAGAATAACTATTTGCTTGTATATAGGTCACATTGGGTTGTTTGTCAGGTTGGGTCAGGTGAGTTGCCCACATTACCAGTTGCTTTGTATATATACTTAATATTCCACATTTCCCTCATTGTATAGTCACTGCTCTATTGTAAATATAATTTGCTCTTAGTTACCGGCTTGCGGTTCTCTCATACATTTGCATTGTGCATCACATAGGTAGATGTTTGTTAGATATACTAGGTTAGAGGCAGGCACCACCCTTTTTTATTTTGTAGTTGGAGCAGCGTAGTTAGCAAGGATTTTTGTTTAGAGACCAGATACAACAGATTTTAAAACTCAGAGCAGGTATAGGGACTTTTTGTTTTGTTTTTGTCTTTGATGTCGCCTATAAAAAAATACTTCAGCATATTCCTGTTTTTATGTCGTCTCTGTGTCCTGTCCTATGTCCGGCTGCGTATACCCCAATCTTTTTATATTGAGAGTTGTAACGAGGGGGGGCTCGTCCTGAATCTTTTTGGGACCCCCTTCCCATGGGAGAGAAAGGCAGAGAGATACAGAGAGAGAGAGAGAGAGAGAGAGAGAGAATGACGGTGCTCATTCAGGGTAGATGTTGTACAGAAGGGGTTAGTCTGCAAGGTTTCCCTCCTACAGCCAATCAGCAGCCCTTCTGCTTTACCTTATATACTGTAGATATGACACAATGCTGCTCGGCCTGCTGGGAAACATGTCCTTGTGTGCCTGGGACCAGGCCGATGTCAGAAACCCTTATCAGTGAAGATGTTCCTGTCACTAACCATCACTCAGATCCGTCGACCAGGTGCTACAAGCTGCCTGTTAACATTCCCTCGTTACGAATGCTGGGCTGAAACATGCATGTTACAGATGCTGTACAGCCGCCACTGATGTCAGGCGCGCACACCCCGGGTGATAGTGATGGAAAGCGTGGCGGCGAGTCCCCCCTCACCCGATCCCCACGCCGCCCTTCAGCGTTGGCTCGCTGCCGTTGACCATGGCTTCCGGGCTGCGCTCTGCCGCTCGCTCCCCCTCGTCTCCAGCCAGGCCCAGCAATGCCTTCACCCGCTGGGACTTGACATCCAGGATGGTGTCTGTGTATCCGACCTCCTGTAGGTACCTGCAGGAGGTGCCGAGGAGTCATGAGTGTCAGTCACCTGGGAGGGGAGGTGGCGACCTTGAAGTTTCCAGGGACCCTCGGATAGCAGCGGTATCACAGACCATGCTGTGGAATGCAAATGCTTTCTGGGAACCAGTGTGACCCAGTCCTTCCGTACCGGGCCAAGTCAGACTTTCCTCCATTATGCTGATCATTTATTATACTGACACAATTAAAATGTATGGGCTGACCTGTATTAACACATTTTTTTTAAAGATTCAAAATACAGTCAAGTGTAGAGTGTGAGAAATAGACAATAGCAAATGTCAACACCCCCCCCATCCATCCATCCATCAATCATGTAGTGTCCGCGGTAGCACAGGATGCCAGTCCATCATTCATGCATTTCAAAGCATTAATTGTTTGATTGTACGCATGTAACTACAGCAGTCGTGCCCTAAGAAATACATTTTGAAATCTAAAGCATTCAGAGTAACAGGCTTGTCCACAGCTAATGGGCAAGAGATGGGTCAGGCTGGCGTACCAGACAAAACCCAGGGCTCAGTGCGAGGCACAGGGATGCCCCAATATGCCGCCAGCTGTGGGTCCCGGTGCACGTTTCACTCTACACACTTTACACCCATCCACCGGTCAACTGGGACTTCCTCCATTAAAAGGGAGAGCCCAATTGGCAGCACCCTTCCCCCCCCAGCACAAACCGCATACCCCTTCCCAAGTTGCGGGAGATACGGAGCATCACATTCCCAGAGCCTCTCATTGGTGAGAGACAGGCACAGAGATGCCGAGTCCACACCGAAGTAAGGCCTTCATGCGCCCCCCCCCCCCCCAAAGACAAAGTTAAACCCCCTACAAATTACCAGAGTACAATCAGTGTGTGTGCATTTCACAGACCTGTTAATAAAGTTGCTTGATCATAATACACCTAATGCACTCTACCCACAGATTATCAGAGTTCACAAGCCTGAAATCTAATCAACACAAATCTACATCCTAGATATAAAACCATTAGTGTCTCTTTACATTTCAATTACTGCAGCTACGGTCTGTGGCAAAGCAATCAAGGCCAGTTTGCAAAGACTCGGAAAGACTAACTGGAAAACAACTGAACTTCCCCAAGCTGTTCCCGAGGTGGAGGTGCGGCGTAACATTCCCGGCCGCGCTCAGCTGCCTCCTGCTTCCGCACCGTGGGAGGTGGAGGTGCGGTGTAACGTTCCCAGCTGCGTTCGGTCGTCCGCCACCTCCTGCTCCCACGCCGGCCCACGAGAGGTAAAGGTGCAGTGTAACGTACCTGCCCGCGCTCGGCTGCCCGAACTCCCAGCTCTGTGGCCGTTGCTGACAGGGCGCTCGCTGAAATATCACCCAGTACCAGCGCTAAGAGAGAGAGAAAGGCCCCGTCTCCTGCTGTACCAGCCTCCCCGCTCACAGAGGGGCTGAATGCCCAGCCCGGCACAGTACAATCCCCCATTCATCCCCCGCTGTCCCCAGCACCTCGCTGGCCCATACAGACTGGTCATTCTCAGCAGGGGGGGCTTGCTTTCACGTTCGGCAGGAATGTCAGCTGGGAGTAATGCGATTCACCAGTTGCTGTGACTTATATGTGTACGGGGGAGGGGGGGCACGCTTATGACTGAGGGTGTCAGTTTTATGGCAGCACACGCATGTAACATTTCCTGTTAGACACCAGAAGAAGCCCACAGTCCAACAGTCCACAATTCTCGGGATCATCTGGAAGGTCTGCGCTGAAGATGGCACCCCCCCTGCCTCCCCCCCCCTGGTTTTCAGGTACAGTGGGATTTATGGCTCAGAGATGGCCCCCTCTCAAGGCTCTAGGAGGAAGCCGTATTCCCGGAGAGGCAGTACGGCCACGCTAGGACGCCCCATTGATTAAACAGCCGCTGACGGGAAATGCTTGGCGGCGTGAGCCAAGCACGGCTCAGATAAAGACCGCTCTCATCCTCATGCGCCCCCCCCCCCAGTCCCCGGCAGTGCCATCTTTGGTCGCGGTCAACGAGTTCATGGGAGACCAGCCAGCAGCCGGTGGCTTCAGTGAGCAGGGATGTAGAGCAGGGCCACTTTGGGACAAAACAGGAAGTTATAAGGCCACTCTGGGCTAACGTGCTAACGGAATTGCGGGAGGGGTTAAGTAATGCTTGGTGTTCAGACCTGAGGTTACAGGTTAGCACCAGCAGGGGGTGTATATGTGGCTCAATGATCAGACCACCAGCCATCTTGCTTTAGGTATCAGCAGAACTCAGCTGCCGTTTGCTCTGACGCACATGTCATTTGCCATCATTTCCTGTGTATTTATTGGTTAGTGTTACTGTTCCTCCGCCCTCATCGCCTGGTGTGCCGACTCACTGCCAGCCTGTCTGAGGCGTACAAGTCATGTAAGACAATAAGCCTGAAAGCAGACCCCAGGAGTGTGAGGCTGGCTGTCATGCTGACTCAGCCCGGCGCCTCCTCAGAGTTCACACGGCCAGCCGCATGCTGACGGAAGCGTGCAGCCCATGAATACAGGCCATGTGTGACATACTGATTGCGCCGGTTACGGTCCCAACGCTCACCTGCGCTCAGTTTCATAAGCAGCAGGGGATTGTTCACCCCAGCCCTTGGGTCACATGGCGGCCCTGGGTCGGGGGTGCGATTGGCACGCAGCTGGGAGCACCTGGGCTGCTCCATGACGCAGCAAATACAGCGACCGCTAGCGCCCCCTTTCTGCAGGTGCCCGAAATGTTTTGCTTACCTCACAGCTCAAAGAAAAACTAGACTGGAACTGAAGAACCAGTCTGATAGAGCTGAAGCAGAAACCCCCCCATTAAGGCAATCTCCCATAAAAACTTATCCAGACCCGGCTCCCAGTAAGCACAGAACTGGTAAGCTAACTTGTAAGCTGGTAAGCATATGGCAGGGTACCCTTTGGATGGAAAGCAACCTTGAGACACTAGATCGCCAAGCATGCTTTCAGACTGCAGGAGGATACAGAGGGACCTGGAAGAAACCCACAAGACATGGAAAAACCTGAAAGCCCCACAAATACGATGGGGTGGGATTCGAACCCCCAACCCAGGGGGCGCGAGGCTATCCATCAAATATTACTGACATTTACGAAAATAAACCAGAGCCTTACAACTTAAATGTTTCTGATGCTATGTTGGAAAAGTCAAACAGAATATCCCCACTTTCTGGTTGTTAAAATCTTGGATTTAAAATGTCACAAGTTTTTTTTGCTCCATGACACTTAAGCTCCAGGGCCTTCTGAATGTTCCTGAATTACTAGACCGAATGCAATCAACATGAGAACTACTCGCAATGGCCTGCAGAGGGCACCGTTGGCCAACTTTCTTATGACTGGGGGTCATTTGTAATTTGCCGACCGAATAGAAACAACACAAGAAACAGATACCTATAACTAAAATAGTTTTTTAAAAAAATGGATGGATGGTTCTAACCAGCCTGGCCAAATTCCAAACGCAGTCGGCGGGAATGAGTGTGGGCCAGCCGAAAGAAAGAGCTGCGGCGTGTGAGAATGGAGGCCCACAGGTAGCGGGGGGGTACTCACTGCCGCAGGAGCTGTCGTCCTTGCTTCCAGGTCAGTTGACTATTCTGTGGACCTTGGATGTCGTTCTCATTCTCGTTGCCGTCATCTGGAAGACAGGGACACACCGTTCCTGAGCTCATCCTGCGCCAGCCAACCGAGAGAAGAATCCACGTTTGGTGTTTCCAGCACCCAGACATTACAAGCCTATGAGTAACAGAGGATGGAAAACCAGCACTAAATGCCACAAAGCCAGGCATGCAGAATGTCCCTCCTGCCAGATGCATTCCTTAGCTTGATGGACAGCCTTCTCTGAATGGCTGGCAAAAACAGGGGAAGCATCATTTATGCATTAATGCTTCACATTTCCATTGCTGGGCAACAGCTCAGGAAGGAGCCAAAAGGCTTGTGTCTGAAGCTGTGAATCCTTTTCAGCTTCAGCCTGATGCTATATATGAGGAAAAAGCACAGAGATACAAGACAAGAGATTCAACTCTAAAGGGAAGTAAGAGCCCTCGCAAATGAACACAACACACACAGGAGAGCCGTTCATAAGCCTAAAGGGAACAGAGAACGCTCTGAGGCAGCCCGACGGCACGGAAACGGGTAAACCCGGGAACGCAGGAGGCGGACTTCAGCGGCCGCTACGGAGGTGGTGAAAGTGGCTGAACTGGGTCAAGGCAGATTTGGATCAGCACCCACAGGGTGCTTATCAAACGTGCCATTCCTGGAAAGCAAAGGGTTTCCTCTGAAAGATACGCTGTGCTTATTGTCAGGCCGGCAGCTAAAACCCCAAATCTGAGCGGATGGCATATAAACGGACGGACCGAGAAGCAGATGCTCGCGGATTGATGAACGCTGCATCCAAATGGCTCCCATCTTTTGGGGTCATTGTTGTGTTGCAGCAGTGAAAAAGCAACAAAATCTAACTCTTCACCAAACACAGCCACAAATGAACAATAACACTTCCTTGAAATGAGTGAGAGGTTATAAGGCTTGAGCCCACTGAGGTGAGAGGTCTGGACCGTGGAGACGCCGGACAGACCTTTCTGTCCGCACCTACATCTACAACCAGGTTTTCAGCTGAGCAGAGGGGAGCACTGACTATCACTGCCATTTAAGGGGCTTCTTGTTGTTGCATTACATCACCCTATACCACCACATGGAGGGGTCAGAGAGCCAAGACCCCCCTCCCCTCCATATAACTATGTGATCTTCCAGCACAGTAGCTGTCGGTCCTGTTCCTGGCACTAACCTACAGGCACTTAAATTATTAGAAATATCACTAATCCTCAGAAAATATTTGAATTTTATGAGCTAGGATATATGTGCAAATTCACACATGAGATGAGTGTGTCCTATAAAAATCCATCCTGAAATTGTGCCCAAAGCGTCGGGGCCTCTTTCCGTGGCAGCGCAGAGTTCCACAGCTAGCAGCAGGCTCCAGCCAAGCTTCCGACATCCATACGTTTATTACATTCGGGCAATGAACACCGTTGGGCTCATTCCAGTGCCAGTGTCATTAAGAGCAGTAACTCAAGCAAACTACATAAAGACAGAAAGTGTAAACAGCTGCATAAATCAAGTAGCAAGTCACCATACCACAGTGTCGTTCTACAATATAATAACATATATGTCTCTAAGCAAGACTCAACTACCGGGCAATACTTTTCAAAAGCACTACCAGTTAATTAAATCAATACAATGAAAAAAAAGTATAAAGCCAATCCGTGTCCCGGAGTCTGCAGGGGAAAAGTTAAGGTCTAGTGAGATATAAGAATCACTTCAGCGGTTCAGCACCACAGGCCAGCATGTCGAAGGTACACAGGGAACCGGCTGAGATCACAAAAGGTAACAGGCTTTACCAAATGGGCTGTGGGATTTGGCACCATTCCCAGTGCAGGAGAGGGAGTCACAGGAGTAACGTAACCCAAATTTATCAAGATTAGCAGTATGGGACTCCCTGTGCTCTTTTGTGAGGACTTCATCAGTGGACATGTCAACGTGGAGACATTTTGGCGACCGTGCTGGAAGGAAGATGTTAGAGTCATATATTATCGCAATAGGTCAAAGGTCAGACGGGCAAAACCAATGAGGCAGATTTGTTCTGAAATTGGAAGAACTCGGTGTGCGAGAATGACGCCGGCATGGTCTCCATGGCGCCCAGGCTTACGGCAGTCTGGGGGGACTCACCCGAGTCGTAGCTGGGGGGCTTGATCTCTCCTTGGTTGAGCTCCGTGCCGTACTTTAATTTGTGGAACTTGGCCCTGGAAGAGAGACAGGGAAACGGACGGTTTAATGAAGGTGTCGCCGCGGCTTCTGCACACTCCATTAGAACCCCGGCGATACCGGCCCCGCCCCCGGCCGCGTCGTACCATCGGTCACAAAGCGAGACGCCACCGTCCGCCGAGTCAGCCTGGGAATGAGGCTCCAAAGGAGAAACGTCGGCTTCATTTTGCCTTGATTAAACTCTTCAATATGCGTGTGGTGACCCAGCGATAATGTTCGGCTACACAAGAATTTTATGCTTTGCTAAGAGCCGCTTTATTCATCTACACATCGAGCGGCTCCAAGCATGAACAATAAATTAACGTGTCACCAGAAATTCGCAGTTGGAAATGCTGACTCCTGGTCAGTCACTGTTTGATTGAATTGAAATTTCAGTGTTTGGTTTAAGCCCGTGTGGAGCACTAGGCAAGCTTCACATTCCACCCCCCCTTCACCTTTGGCGGCCCTCCCTGGCATGAGCAGTGAGAGTGCATTGTGCCCCCCAAGTCAAAGTTGCACTGGCTTGCTAAGTTGGCAGTTCAGGCGCACGCCTGTCGCCCGATTGGTTGACCGACACTGACGTCAATGTTTCCTATTGGCTCAAACACAAACTGTGATTGAGAGCTGACAGTAATCGCACTCACCTGGGGTTACCCAGCTTCATGTCTCCAATCCCGGCCTCACATGACCAGCTCCTCAATAACAACGCTTCCTAAAACACTTCCAGAATGGTAGCCTCAAGAACGGGGGTTCATAGTCAGCCATGCAATTACCATAAACTATTTTAAAGTAAACAAACAATCCAGGGATTATTTACAATTCAACCCAAGGCATCGGCAGACATAGTTGAGATTAATTATTCATCCGTTAACCATATGAAACTGGTTATTTTATGTAGGGTTTTGGTGAGCCAAGTATAGGAAACACCCAAACAGGAATGCCAGTCCTACACACACACACACACACACACACACACACACAGCATGTGAGAGCACAGTGGCCCCCACCTTGCCCATGCAGGTTCATTAATGTCATGCAGGTTCACCAATGATATATTTAACCTTCATTCCATCCACTGTGATATAACAGTGCTTAGAATGTGAAATGGAAAATAAAACCAGAGGATATTAGATAACTTCATGTAGAAAGGCTCTGTGCCACTGTTCTCTTGAATACTTAATATTGTAATTAGCAAACAAAGTCATCCTTACTACCAAAGTACCTTTTAAGTGGGGCATGGGGGGGGGGGGGACGGGTCATAGAATCGTGGCAAAGAGGAGAAGATAACATCGCTCTGAGCTCATGCCAAGGTCATCCATCATCGCCGCATGTGACGGCCAGCTTGTAAACGCCGTGGGAAACCTGATCCTTCAACAATAAACATCACCCCAGCCACCCCCCATCCCAGGCTCAGGGGGCTAGAACACTGTTCCTGTGAACAGGAGGTTATTGGTTCAAATCGCAGCCTCAGCTGGTTGATGTTGCCATTGGGCCCTTAACCATAATTGCTCCAGGTACCGCCTGACCTGGCATTCTCAAACGTACATCCTTTTGTAAAAAAGCACCTGCTAAGTAAAAAAAAAAAAAAAAAAAGTAAAATGTGTGAACTGTGCTGCTATTCCCTTGAATCCAAAGAGGGGGGGACCCCTCCCCCGAACCCTTTCAGACATCTCCTCTCTTATGTCCACGACGCCCCGGTGCAGAGATCATACAGGGTGATGTTACAGCATGATTGCCTTTTAGTCGAGATGTTTTATTTCAGAACTATAAGTATCATTAAAACAAAAACGTCAAGAGTTCCTGGTACCATGAGAGGCGACCTAATGACAGTTATTCTATGACTGTCTCTCATACTCATAGACGGTCGCGCACTCCAGTGCCTTAAAGCCAGCTTAGTCTCCCTCAAGATCTCAGAGTCTCTGATGCAGACTCAGGCGACCATCTGAACTGCTGCATCAGTCATCCTGTCCCCGAGGAAGCACTTATCTGTCTTTATGCAAATACCTGGCTGCAGATCTGACTGCGGCCTATTTTTCCTGGCCATTAGGCCTTCAGCCATGTTTGTTGCTGTTGGAGTTGTGTTTGTTACTGAAGGCACAAGCCCATCACATGCTTAGATTGTCGCTCCGGAGCTTGTTCCCTCCGATACATGTGACATCTCATATCTGCGTCCGTTACCTGGTGCCTTGTGTCCTAGACTGTATCATAATCAAACAAACACCTGAACACCCTCACAAAAATCTTGGGACTTATTAGATCTGGCAGATACATTTCGTGACAAAGTATTTGCATTCCTTTCTGAATCCCTCTAATTTTTTATTTTTCGTAACACTTAATTGTTTTGATCTCCAAACACGTTTAGGATAATACAAAGGACAACTCAGGTAAACATAACACAGTTTTAAATGATACACCTAAGGAAAAAAAAATACCAACACCCATATCGCCCATGTGACAAAACAACTGTCCCTTTAAGTCACTCAATCAACCAACAAGCGAAATCTAAATGATAATGGGTAACAAAAAACTAGACACACCCATGCTTAATAGCTGCCAGAGTTGTTTGATTTATACATCACTTAAATAAGGGTTCTGAAGCAGCAGCACACCAAGCCTCAATCAAAAGAACTTCCTGAAGACCAGAGAAAGTAATTTATTAAACTATATCAGTCAGGAAAAGAGTACAAAGCACTCTCTAAAACCCTGGGACTCCAGCAATCCAGCATCTCTAAATGTAAAAGAATTAAAACAGTGGCAAATCTGCCCAGGAGTGGCCGGCCTACCCAAGTAAAGATAAAGCCATTAGGAAAGACCCCAAATGAACATTTATGAACAGGCCTCTCTCAGGTCAGTTAATCCCTGTATTCTTGACTCCATGATTAAAAAGAAACTGGGCAAAGAATCGCAAAGCGAAACCCGCGGCTGAAACAGAGAAACATGAAGGCTTGTCTGACATTTGCCAAAAAAACACCTCATTTTTGAGAGGATGTTCTGTGGACCGATGAGTCGAAAGTGGGGCCACTTGGAAGACACGGGTCCTGCTACATCATGATCTGAAGCTCAAATCCGATTGGGTTATGCAGCAGGACGTTGATCTAAAGCGCAAGAGCAAGTCCATCTCTGAATGGCTGAAAAACAAGCCAAAGTTAAGGCTTGGGAGTGGCCTAGTCAATGTCCTGTCTTGAAACTCAGGGAGATCAAATAGCCTTTTATCGTCAATTCACTATATGTCCATAACATACAAGGGAATCGAAAAACTGTTACAGGTAAGCAAAAAAAATTTTGAATGAGGGCAAATACCTTGTCATGGCAATGTAATTTGCATTATCAGCTACGATATTTCTTATCTATACACGAAAATGGATAATTGGAGTCGTTAGAACTAACGTTCAGAGCATTAGACCTTCAATGCAATCATCACATTTTTTAAAACTTGGCCGAGTTATTAATTTTACTGATAGTGATTTGCCAACTTTTGCACGTCTGGAATACAGCCAGCTGAGACGTGTTTGGGCAGGAACTCAGAGAGGACATCAGAATGAACGTAAGCATGAATCAGGCCCGGCCCGTCACGCTGCAACCCCCTGTAGCTCGCTCGTGGCACTAATGAGAATGCAGCGCCCCCACTGATCCATTATCCTTTTCGGGAAGGGAGGAATATAAGCTCCTCAGTCCCTTTCGATAAATTCTGGGCCTGATTCCCGAAAACTGCAAAACGCTTGAGTGTATTACATGTGAAACGATTTTTAGGAACACACAACAAAGAAAATGCCATATTTAGGGGGGAGGGGGGCTTCCCATAATCGAGGCTGACAGGCTGGAGCAGGCTGCTACTGGCTCCCCCAGGCCAGGTCAGGCTGAGCTCCAGCCACTGTGACACCCCCATCCAAACAAATGCAGGGAAACATCAACACCGAGAGCCTCAGTGAGTCGGCCAAAGGTCCGAGGAGATGCCATGTGCGGAAGGTGAAGCACCACCCTAACCCACACGGCGGCAAAGGATGCGACAGGAAGGGGCCTCGACTCGAACAGGGGAGCCCAGACAAGCAGTCTCGGCAGAACTACAATGACGCACTCGCAAAGCCTGTGAGGGTACAAGGAAACCGCTCAGGACCCAGAGCAAACGGGACGCCGGCATCTCACAGGCGAGAATGAGAGCGGCGCAGGGTCACGTGATGGCAGAGAGAGGCGACCTTTTAACAGAAACGGTCAAAAAAGCACGTGCGGAAGCTGGAGTCCGACTCGGCAAGCGGGAGCGGGGAAGGGAGGCGGGGCAGCACGGCGAAGGACCTGATGGGAACAATCTGTCCTTCACACTGGCGTCGGCGCTCTGGGTGCCGGGAGCCCTGAGTACGCGGAGTGCGAACTCCACGGTACGTCCTTTCACTGCAGTCGCTGCCTCGCGCAGTGTGGGCGGAACTGTCAAGCCGATAATTAGTCCAGCACTCATTTCGGGGAGGGGTGGGAGGGGGGACTGTCATGGCGAGCAAAGGGTCATCTCTGGTCATGTGACCCTGGAGGCAAACGAGGCCCTCACCGTTCCTGCTTGAGGGCGTACTCCAGCATCTTGATCCTCCTCACCAAGTCCTTCTTCAGGTTCTCCTGCCCCTTCCGCTCCCCCTGCAGGAAGGCGATCTGAGCCTGCAGGGACATAGAACTTACAGTTAGAATCAAAGCAGGCCACGCAAAGACACCGGCCCCTGCTGGCAGCCCTCACATAATACACATTTGGCATAATATGGCAGGGAATGAGTACTACATTTCAAACACTTTTTTGTGCTCTGTTTTCATTTTTAGCTGTGGGTAAAAATCTGCATTAAAATCACATCAACTAAATAGCTACTTTACTAACAAAGGATTCTGGGAAAGAGGGTAGCAGGACACCAGCAAAATGTCCTCTGACATTTACGCCGCTCTCGGAATGATCGTCCCCGATGTTACTGTCCCATCCAGAAGACTCAGTGCTGTTTATGAGCCCGCTGGGTGACAGGGACATAGAGCTCGGGTGACAGGGTTCCTGTAAATGTGGCGAGCAAGTCATTGGTCACAGTCAGTGGCTGCCTCCTTCCTGTCACCCGAAATAAACCAAACTAGAATAGGTAAAATAAAATATGCCATCTGCCAGCTCCCGAGAACCAAAGTGACCATCACTGCAACATAGAGCAGACACTGCATAAGGCCAGCACCGTCTGCGACCTTCGGACTAGATGCTTTATGCAGGGGAGTTTTACTTAAACAAAAATGTTCTGAGGGCAGGACAAAAAATGATTGGTTATCTCTCTGAACCAATCAGATTGTAAAGGAGGTGGGTCCAAGCAACTAGAAGAGGACAACCACAACATCTGATTGGTTGTTCCCACCTCCACTAGTTGCTTGAACTGAGGTCCTCTACAATCTCAATGGTTTGCTATCTAAGCCAATCATTTTTCATGTGGTCATCAGACCATTATCATGCAAGTAAAACTCCCATATTCAGATACTTCACAGAACCGATGAGTTGTGCTCCGTGGAAATGTCTGGTCCAGGGCAGCTCATCTAACCAGTCGGCCCGGATCGGCCCAGGACCATGAGTGGAGAACCTCTACTCTGCAACACCAAAACACACTAAAACTGAAAGGCTTTTTCATTAAAAACCGGGAGCACCCCATTTTTGGCATATGAAAACAACGCCTGTTGAAAGACTGTTTAAGAGGTATGAAAAAGAAATAGGTCATTGATTTGACATATTGTCACCTACATAAAAAAGAAAGGTGGGATTAAAAAAATCAGATAGCGGGTGCCCCTCAGAGTAACTACATCTATTCTGGGTCGCAGCAGCCCAAAGCGAGGTTTACAGAGGTCGAGCTCTTACTGCCAGTTAATAAACGTCGAGGCTCTGCTTCCCATTATAACAATAATTGCTTAAAGCAGTGTTAACAGTATTTAAATCAACCTCGCTTACAGGGTAGGCAGCTTTATACCTCACCTGCTTGTGTGGCACTGCTTCAGTTTAAGCCAGTTAAATACTTAAGTACCACCCAAAGGTACAACAGATGGCTCCTGGGAGAGAGTGCTTACCTCTAGCTCCCTTTAATGAAGCTTGAAGCACATTCTCCCAGCATGCATTGCGCTGGCCTATCCAATTTACCTGTGCAAGATAAGGTGACTGGAGCCACATGCAGGGTCGCGGCTGTGGCTAACAGCCGGTCTGGCTCTTTGATTTGATACATATTCATCCAAACCCCCGTCCCACCCCCACACAGCATGGGGGTGAGCCGCATTTTAACTGCTAACTTATGCACATCTCCACAAATGAGCCGTAACTAATGTAATACGGCCGTTCCCACAAACATGCCCTTTCCTACGAGCAGTGACACGCTGTGACGGAAAGCAGGAGCAGCCATCTGCGGGGACGGTGCCAAGAGCGTCAGGGGGCTGGGGACCTGTGAAACGCCTCGGGCCACCGGTGTGACGAAATTCATTAAGGGCAGAGATGCTCCGTCCCTCTCCCATCCGCTTTGTGAAAACCCACGCAGACCCACGAGGCCCTGAGCGTAAAGTCAAGCTGCCCGCAGACCCACG
>JAABNX020000047.1:14435122-14449777 GCA_015163995.2 Mormyrus lacerda | reverse complement strand
CACGGAGGCCCTGGCACTGACACCTTACTGTAAAGTGATGGTACCCAGCAAGTAAGGACAAGCATGCAGGGGCACAGGGACACTACAAACAAGATCACCTGCAGATCTGCCACACGGCAGCTGGGAAGCTGCACAGTGGGGAAATATCTGCTTCACCACAATGCTGCGAATTAGCTTTAAAATATACACACAGACTATTAGCATTGGATATGGACACACCCCTCTCACTCCCACAGTCACCCACGGCGACACACACACCTATCTCTGAGCAGATCCACAGCCATGCAGAGAACAAAAAGATACACACTTCCAGGTTCCACATAAAGGGTGTGTTTAAAAGCATCTCTTATGATGAAACACAGCAAACCTTCAGATTACCTGACTGCAAAAATCTTAATCGAAATGTTACTCATTATAATGGATCTGAAATGTAAACAATGCAATCCCAAAATAAATGACACAGCTTCTGCTTCAGTGTCAGCCTATATGCTGGAGATCTTCTGCTTTGAAGAAACATCCAGACTGGATAACAGAGGGATGGTTTTCAAGTATAAAATTCATCCGTTACTCAGCAAAATAAAACCAGAATACCATCTATGGACCCTTCGCCTCCTGACATCTGTGTTTTCTCATGATCTCATGATGAAGGTGATGATAGACCTGGGTGACACTTACATGCTGGACCAAAGCAGAGGGCTTCAGACTTGAGCAAAGGCCCTACAGCTCAGTTCGCCCTGAGACGAGATCAGAGACTCCCCTACCAACAAGCGCACATCCTCCCTTCCCTGCTGACCTTGTGCCAGGGAAAGCAGACACCTCGAGGAACAGATCACATCTCTGTGCCCAACTGAGGAAGACACTGTATACAGTAAGGTTAATCATCAAATCAAGCAATATATAGATCAAAGATAGACTGACATCCACATCTATAACTCTGATCTCCTACTTATATCTCTTTACGTCCAAAGAGGAAAGATCAGTCAGAACAATAGCTCCAGACGTTCAGGCAGAAAATAAAAAACATAAGAACATCATCATCGTTCAGAGCACTGAAGCTATTCAGCTGTTGTTGCTGCCGGGGTTGAGGCACAAATACGCGGAAAACAACGAACGTATACAGATTTTAAGTAGCTACAGGCCAAGAAACGCAAAGAAACACAAGCACGATAGGTGAGGCCGCACGGAACTTTCCAGTGCAGGCAGTGATCCATCCTCCTGGAACTGGCTTCTTTTCCCAGCTATTGGAAGCCTGGATGGGAGGAAGGAAAACAGAGGCAGGTGAAAATGCGCCAAGCTACTGCACGTCGCTGCAGCCCCGCGGAATGGAGCAGAGCGCCCCCTCACACATGCATCACTGCCGCAGCCCCACATTCATCCCCATTATTTTCCTAAAAGATGGTGAGTCTTGGAAAACGACAGAGCATTCCAGGGGACACTACATCACGAGAGGTCGGAGAAGGATCCCGAACGTCTGACGTGAAAACACAGGCCGTGCTGTCATGGAGGACTGAGTCAGCCTTATCTTGCATCACCCATCTCATACCTGGTGTGCATCTTTCTCTAGGCAGAAGATGCTGTTCATTCCCCTCTCGCTGTTGTGGGCATACCTGACAATAATAATAAAAAAAACCCTTCCTGGAATCCTTATCGTGGGAACGTACAGCTCCCCAGAAGGGCAGCCATCAGGTGCGACTGAGAAAACAGCGATAACCAAGAGCAACCATGAGGTGGAGCTTATCGCGCCGCCATCTGCGAGTGAAAGTCACTGAGCTCCACTGCCAGCAGACTTACTCGGAAGCTTTCGGAGCCAGGTGATTAATATCTGCACATGTTCCTTTCTAATACACCCCTGTGCCGACCGTACCTCCTGACACCATTGGTCACTGTAGCTGAATGCAGTGCCACTGGTACCCTAAATTGACGCCGATCCGGATGGGGAGCCGCGGTCAGTGCACACAAGGCAGCCCTACCTCCCTTCTATAACGCTTGCACCTCACACACTGAAAGAGCCTCAGTCTTTTCTCACATGTACTGCATGTGCCGCTATGAACCATTTGATTTCGCGCAGATCTGACGCATTTCAAAACGTGCGTGAGCTTGCATAACCGCATGTTCCTTGTGTGCTCCTGCTTGGGGGGGTGCAGACGGCTCGTTGGCGGCCTTTTCAAACCCACAGGAAGCGGCTGATGCTCTGAAGCTCCGCAGAGCGCGGGGACGAGGCGGCCGCAGTGCTGACAGTGGTCCCCTGAGCCTCCTTCGCGCTCAGAGCGCAGCTGATGGCGGCGAACGGCTGTTATGGCCTGAGGACTGTGACCCGAAAACGTCCTAGAACTGATTTTAGTGCACAACCATGAAATGGAAAAGGGATCGATACAGAAACGCAAAATAGGACAGATCGATTCCAGCTTAGGAGAACCAGTTGATGGAAGGCTGAACATGGGCAGCATGATGGGCCTTTTGTAGTGATGGCCGCGCTCAATAACACAGGCCTGAGAAGGAAAAGCGGACCTGGACACAAGTTGACTTATGAGGGGGGAAAAAAAACCTGCGAACACTATGGAATTTTCTGGATTCCTAATGAGAGCCGATCTTCTTCCAAGTCATAATAATGTCTTATTTAACAAGCAACACACACAACATTTAAGCTTCCCAAATCATCTGGAGTGCAATAAAGTTTAAACAATAAAAGAAAAAAGTATGTGACCCTTTAGATCCGCAACCATCAGGCTGTGCAAGTTTTGCTCCAGCCAACAGTCATTAAAAGTTTGGGAAGCCCTACTCTAGGATAGAGTCTCAGATGAACTAATAACAATGACAAGCTGCACCTGACTCTTCCATTATGGGTTTGAAATGCTGTGTCGTGTGTGTGTGTGTGTGTGTGTGTGTGTGTGTGTGTGTAAAATATGAAAGTACATGACAAAGAACCAAAGAACTAGGTTGGACAAATGAAAATGAATACGAAAGTTCAAACAAGGAGACCTAATGAATGCAAGTGTGTCCAATCACATCCATCCAGGTTTTATATAAAAAGTCTAACCCACTTCTTTGCTGTTACAGCTATTCGGTTCACCCGCCTCCTCCCTTCCGCCACCTTCGGCTCCCCATCCTGGTCTGGGATTGGCTGCTGGCTCCGTCGCCTCCTGCCTGGTCGCCCAGCCAGATCTGTCAGCTTCAGAGTCGATGGAACTGTCGACCAAGAGACGGGCTTCGCCAAAACACTGTCCTCATACTCATTTAAATTGTTTAACCAAATAAACACTCGTGTTTCTCCTTGGTTGAACTAAAGAATCTTTTGCGTTCTTGTGTTTACTCTACTTTTCATGAGTCTACAGCAAGATAAACACAAAAAAATAGTGCTCTTAGGAGAACATTTCGCTCAAAAAATATAAAAACATCTCTTTTCATCTTAAGTTTGCTTAGCACTACTAGAACAATGCTCTGTGGACAGATGGACCAAACGTTTTGTTTAAATGTAACCAGCATTTGGAGAAAATGTCACACTGCACACCAGGACCAAAATCTCACCCCAGCTGTGAAGCCCCTTCGCTGCCTCAGGGGCCAGTGGTTGTCCGTCTCTTAGAGACCAACGACTTCCCAGTTGTATCAGGAAATCCTACAGCATGACATCATAATGTCAAAACATCAAAGGAAGTGGGATCACCGCAGCATGACAATGACCAAAACCACAGGAGCAAACCAATAGCAAAGTGGCTCGAATGGCAGCACAGTGGCGTGATTTGAAGTAGGCTGACGCCTCAGGTCTGGCTATCAACTACAGACAGATGCTGCTTAAGGTTATTGTGAATATACCACAAACAGACTAACCGCTGAAGTCGACCCATGTTATCATGAGCGTTTCAAAGTAGTGTGTGTTTCTTTATTATTTTGACTTATATGAACATGAGATTGCATTTTAGAGCCATTTTAGGTGGAAATCCAGTTAATTCCAAAGGGCTCATAGACTTTTCCCTTAGAACCACACAAAACCATACTAACAATGAGACCAACCTAACGGTGCCCTGTACCAGTGACCATCGCCTTCCTGGGAACTCCTCTCAACAAATCCCTGATACAGAGGCCTGGATGCCCTTCCCATAAGATGCAATAAGCCCAAAAGCGCATACAGGCTACGATATCCCTGTGAGTCTCTCCGGGACACTGCAAGGATTAGGAGTACCCGCAAACCGAAGGAGAGCGGAAAAAGGAGATAGCTCAAGGGAGCACAAATGTCAGCTGCCTTCCCAGTGAGACCTTCTGCTGCAGTGCAATGATCAGACCTATTTTTATAGCCCAAACATTCCTTCAATAGGCAGAACTCACCCAAACCCGATACCAAGCCAGTGCATTTAATAACGTACCTTCTAAATGTTTCACCTTCACCACTAGCCTTTAATTCCCACCTCTGATGATAAATCCAACTCTGGAGCCTATTGCATTGTCTCCTTTTCCCTCCAAAGGCCTCCAGATATACAGTGCAAAAAATACAACCAAATAACTAAGCTCACACCTGCTCATCAATAATGCAATTCTACAAACATGTTTTAACAGGGTAATATTATGGGGAAAAGTAAAATTACACAATGAACCCACACAGTGTTTGTCTCAAAATAATAGATCAATGAACATTAAATCAAGTATTAACATTAAAGGCTTTTATTGTGTAATTTATTACTTTAAAAAAACCTCTTTACAAACTAATTAACTGCTTTTTATAAGCCACGTGTCTTGCATTTTGATAGGATAATAGTCAGATGATGTGAAAACTTCTTGAGTTATTAATCTTTGCACATACTACACAACCGCCAAAAACCAGCGATTCAAACCCCGGCGACTTGAGAGTGGTCTTTCAATTAGCATTTCTTGGTCACAAATAATCATGCACGTGTGTGGGACAGAAAGCGGCTTTAAGAACAGGCTTCCGTGCTCCTCTGAAGAGAGCCTGTCGAGGGACAAAAAAAAAAAAAAAAACGTGTTTGATGCAGCAGATGAATCACCGAGCCTTGAAAAATTCAGGAGATTTAAAATACGAGCCTTTGAAGAACCGGACTGCCCCCCCCCAACATATTTCGCAAAGAAAAACGAAACTAGCAATTTGCGTAATAAACATTAAAGAAAGTTGATCCGGACAGTTTGGAGTGTTTTACGTTTCCTGATGGCGCATGAGTTCATACTCTTTTGCAGCCATGCAGCGGCTTGGCCTGGGAGGTGGTCACGGTGGCCCCATTCGGCACCATCCGCCTCCCAAATCAGGGCAGCCCCTCTCAGACCGGTCTACAGGGAAGCTCATCCAAAACAGCTGCAGGAGCAGTGCGCTTCTTCTGCAGTTGCTTCCAAATAAACCAGGACAGAACCCACGCATCTCCATGGTCGCATTTTCACATCTGCGGCCACCTCCACACAAAACCATAAAGCTCCATCGCATGCCATAGTGACCGTGCTTCATCCACACGCGCTCCGTCTGAAAAGGTTCGACCTTGACCGCGAAGACCAGATCGGCCCGACGCGTGCCTCGTCCTCCACATTGAGGCACAGCAGAGAGTCCCAGTCAAGAGGGCAGCTTGCAGGTCGACATGCTGACAGCCAGATAAGAATGCGGCCATTTGACGTGGTCACAAAGGCCGTTTTCTGTAGCTTTTTTTTTTTTCCTTTGGTGCAGCAGAATTCCAGCTCAGAGATTCGATCGCGTGGGCGGCATTGCACAAAGGGGGCGGGAGCGGGGGGGTGGGGGGAGTGGAGCGGATCGAATACACATGTCCTGAGCTTATCAGCAGAGTTGCCGGTAAATGGACAGTGAAACCAAGGCAGCGGCCAGCACACGTTTCAGTAACTGAGAAAATAAAGAGAGAACTTCCTGGCACATTTCAACATGACCCTGTTGCTTACAGGTCAGGAAGACAATAAGTGGCCCTTTTGCTTTGCATGACTACATCCACTGTCCAGTACACAAGTTTGAAGTGCCTTTGAAACTCCCCCCCCCCCCCCCCTATAGGGTCTGACTGAAGGTCACTAATCCAAGGAGCTGAAAAAATGCGGAGGCAAGCCTCCTGGAGAGGCCGGGCGTGCCAGCCCGTCATGTGACACAGCTGCCAGGTCAGCCAATGAGTGATCAGGACACATGTCAGGAGTCACATTTTGAACACAGTAGCATCATTAAAATTGACTTCTTTTTAAAACTGGCAGTTATTATTAGCATAAACCCCATCTTAGTCAGCATCTCCGTAGCCTGGTGAACAACATGAACGGTAAATGATTAGCACAGGGCTAGATCATCGGCTGCTGCCGCTGACCTGGCTCACCTTCCCAAAGCAGCATGCCGTTCTCGCTTCTCACAGGACCTCACCTCCTGTGTAAACACAAACCCAGGCATAAAACAGACGGGCACTCCCTCCCTGCGTGTCAGCAGGCCCCGAAAGCAGCCAGCCCTGCTGGGGGGGGAGCTGTGTCAATCACCAGGGTCTGCCCCCCCGCAGAGCCCTTTCCACCCAATAAACACAGAGATGGAAAATAAGCATCACCTCCACTTTGCAGTCACCCTTAATCCCCCACTTATAATCGATTCACGTGTGGACGGCCAGCCACCCACCCCCCACCGCTAGGGCAGTGGGCCATACCGCCGAAAATGGGCACAACGGCACGACTTTCACCAGCAGGTCCATAAAAAACAGTCTGTTTTTCACAGCGTCTGCAGTATCCTGGTAACTACACGAAAGGTGACGTTTCACTGCTTTCCTTTGTGTTGCGTCTTCCCATAAAATAAAACTTCGAACTTCACGCAGAGCTCAAGGACAAAAGCCAGAAGGAAATGCCACTTTTTTTTACCTCCCCAGACATCTGTGTAGTACAGCTGACATTTAACAGGCATAGGAACCCCCTGGGACACGGGATATTAGCAAAGGTAGTTATTCAGCGAGGTGGTATTTAGAGAATTTAGTGTCAAACAACATGACTACAGGTCTGTCTTATAACAATCATAAATCACACCGACCTATATTGATTGTAAATGAAGAATAGGCGTCAGAGACATGCGGGGATTCCTCTCTTTGCAGGCAGCAGATACAAGAAGGCTTCCTCACCAAGCATGTAAAAGCCCATCTCAGCACGGCGCCGTGCTGCCAAGCTCAGCCTCTCTCTGGTACAGGACCAAACGGCCGGGAAATCCAGAGCAGCCACCTTTCAAACTGCTTTACACATGATTAGGCGATGAAAACACTGCTGGCAGGAGAAACAACATCCGGCGGGTTTTTGTGTGCGTGTTTAATATCTCCGAGCGGCAGGAGGCAGAGTCTTCAGATGCTGTAATTAGAGGCCACGGGACGCCCGTTAGCAGCAGACTCCCGTAACGTGAGCCCCAAGCGGGCGTGGCGCAAGCCAGGCTCACACGCATCGCCGCTCCCAGGCCGACGCCCAGCTGCACGGCACGGTATGGCCCGGCCACACTCCCAGGGAGCACCCGGCACACACTGCCTGCTCAAGGAGACTTAATTAAGCCAATTAATTAGATTATTTCCCAGTGCAGGACATTAAGCCACAGCAAAGCCCACTAGATGAAGATTAAGGAACAGAGGTTATTGGCTGGTTCCCAGCTCCTTTCCTTGGTACCAGGCCTCCGAATAAGAGAGTCGCTTAGGTCTGCTCTCTAGGCAAACCCATGGGAAATACCCACAGGAGAGCAGAGAAACCCAGCACTACTGGAACCAGCAGACCTCGGTGTCCACGGACAGAGCAAGCATTTTCACATCAAGTCAGCTTCATTGTCATATAATACCTACACAGGTATAAAATAGCGCGAAATGACATTCCTCCAGGAATGTATGTCGTACCACATCAGCAGGTGAGAGTTTGAAGACTCAAAGTGCAAAAGACGCTAAAGACAATAACTAAAGGCAGTAACTCAGCTGTTACCCATCACTCAGCAAGGAGCCCCTAACCGACGGTACAAACAGAGCCGACCGCCTTGGGGAGCAGGAGGACGATGACGAACGGGAGGGCCATGAGATGCACGTCGCCACGCACGGTCATTACTTCCGTTCAGCCCGATTTTACGACTGTGCTCACAGGTCACAGCTGGCGGCGATTTATCGAAGCGGCGCCAGCTCTTCCGGGCTTGCGTTTACCTCACATCTCCGTCAGAGAGCCCCACGCCCTTCCCAGATTCACCGGGCCAAGCTGGCGGAGCATAGCGGAGCGGGAGGGCTACTAACAAACGGGGCAAGGAAAAGCAAAGTGGGTTTTTTTCTGTTACGCGAAACACAGGCAAAGGGCAGGAACGCAAGGGTTAGCGCAGAAAGGAGAGCACCCTGCAGGAAACAGTCCAATCCACTGCTCATCATTCCCTCTGCTCCCACAGCTGCCTAATATAGCGCCCATATACCTCCAAGTCCGCCTTCACGACTCCGGGATAACATCTGAATGACAGAATGTCTGCACCCCACACAACACACAAAGTCCGAAATGCAAAAAACAAGTTCATGGATAACAGCTATTAAGCATTACATTTCTGCGGTATGTTCGGATCAGTCATGTTGTCATGTTCCGTCATGTGACATTAGAGGGGAAAATAAGCTGAAAAGTGTATCACGTACACCAGGTGATCCTGCCATATTGGGAAGTTGTCATGTATAAATAAAATTACTGTGTACAAGAAAAGGAAATGGCTCGGCGTATCATTACATTCGTGCTTAAAGCAGGTTCTGAGATTTGTACACAGATTCTGAATCCCACAGATAAACACTTCAAGAAATAAAGGTCACTTGTCATCCACAATAATGCAGATCAGACACACATCCAAAAACACACACACATGCTTTCACCACACAGTTATTAACTAACATTTTGTCTTTGGATTAGAGGAATGGGGGGGGGGGGGATGTAAAACCCACACTGGACTCAATCCTATGACACCCCGGGTCCGTTGCTACCCGTTGAGCTACTGTGCAGGATCCCACTGAGAAACAGATTTAACTTGTTTAATATTCATGAACTACAAGCTGCCCATACAGAGATGCTGCCTGTTGAATATGTAGCAGGACTGCTAGGGAGGCTTCTGATCCATCAGCGCACATGGCATCTCCAGGTCTGACAAAGCGACACGCAGAGCGTGAAGGGAGCGCGGCCGCCCGCCGTGCCCCGGCCTGCCACTTCATCCCAGCTCTCGGCTAGCCCTGCGAGTTACCGTGTCATCATCTCACCAGCATGTGACTAGATTAACAGCAGCCCAAGAAACGCTGTAACTTTAAATGTCAACAATGTGCACACCAAACAAGTCACTGGAAAAAAGGAATCCACTGATGATAAAATAGAAAGCTAGGTTGCAGTACAAAAAATGTATGTTGAACCAACCATTAAAACAGCCAAACCGGTTGCTTTCAAATAGAAACAAAAATATTTTCTTATTTTATCTCACTAGAACTGGTTAGACAGTAAATCCTGAAATCATTTAAAGGCATTCATAGTATCTGTCAGTGTATCTGTCAAACACTCTATTTTTCTCATTTGTACATTAATGTGCTTAATAAAATAAACAGACGTGTATCTGTGGCTGTCTAACAATCACAGCACACATCACAAACTCTGTGGTTTACATCCTTTTCCCAGTTAATGTCTGCACACTCCAGCCACTCACTCAGTCAATGCAATAAAGTCACGCACTAATGAGTCATGGGTGGTCTGGCTCATCTCTCTTGCACTGATGATAACTGGACATTTAATGGGATTTCATCTTTAGCAAGAGCATGATAAGAACTCTTCCAGTGAAACCAGGACTGAAATTATCCCGGGGACGGGTATATTTAACCTTCTACCTGAAGCAAACTGGGTTACATGAGACATGTGTCTACAACGTTAATTTCAATCGTTTAACAAACCGGACCTTTTTATTAATTCCGAAAGGCGACCGAGTGCCTACCCCCTCCCCTCCATTACAGATCACAGCAGAATGGCTAATTTCCGATTAAAACACTACGGCATCTCCAACTGCGCCCATCTACAGCCCATTTTTATACAATGCCGCTTTATTTAGTCTCGGCACAAAGTACTTTACTCTTCATCGAGCTGCGTTTTCCGAGTCCGGGTTCTGCGCACAGAAGGGTATCCTCCAGTTAAAGGGACTTGGGGACGTGTCTGGCGCCAGTAGATAGACGATTAATGAAACACTTTCACCGTCATAACATATATGCGCTATTGGTGCCGTTAAGAGCGGCGTCCGGTGATTCCCTCGCGCCTACACACTATATATACACAGTATAAACACGCGCGCGCGCGCACACACCCACACCCAACCCCCCCCCCCCCCGCCCGCCCCCAAAGCCAGGGGTCGTCAGAATATACAGCCAGGTGACTAGAAGCACACTCGCTAACCGACTGCTACTTTGATCTCCTTAACATTGCATGCAAGTGTACTGACAGACTCGGTGTACAAACAGTAGCGGGCAGCTGACCAGCAGCCAGGCGGCACCGCCGGTGCTTATGTGCCGTCTGACCCTGCTCCGCTGGCCGGCTACGGGTTCCCGGCTCGCCGTGGCCGGCGGAGGCTCCAGAGGAGCAGCTGGCTCCCAAACACACACAAACATGCACTGAAAATACACAAAAATACGCAGATGAGGTGAAAGCGCCTATGCCAGGCTGTGTGACGAAACCGGTCGGCGCGATACCCAGTTCAGGGTTACCTGCAGCTCGGCCCGCTCCGCGTCCCACTGTGCCCTCTCCACCTCGAAGCGGGCCCATTCGTGCTGCAGGAAGTGCAGGATCCCCGGGATGCTGTACTGTGCCCTGGCCGCCTCTCCTCCGCCTGCTCCGGGGCCGCCTTCGGCGGGCTGGGCTCCCTTCACGCCGCCGGGCAGTACCGAGCTGTTGTTGGCGTTAAAAAAGACGCCGGGCCCAGCCTGCTCGTCCATGTCCAGGACCGGTTCGCGGAGAGCTGGCACGACTGATCCGTCGGACGGGTCTCTCCACCGCCGCCGAGTCCGGTCTCAGACTGTGTGACTGAACAAAACTGGAGAAAATGACGAGCTCTCTGCCTGGGGACCGGAGCTGCCGCTGGCGGAGGTGGCGGTGGGGGCGACTCACTCTGACAGCTAGCTGTCACTCAGTGACGTCAAAGCCGCCGCCGCTTCTTCTTCTTCCTTCGCCGTGCAAGCCGGTGTACATCGCCCCCGACCGACGCGGTGCTGCCCCCTACAGCGTGGAGAAATCAGTGCACCGCAGCGATTTACCCACCAGCACATCCATGCGTCTGTCTCCGAGTAATTCTACGATTTCAACGTTTCCCTTCGCTTGAATTTGACAAGGTAGTCATAAGAGTCACACTTCTATGCGTGCATGGAAGTATGTACACCAATCAGTCATAACCATCTGCCTAAAACTGTGTAGGGCTCCCTCGTGCTTCCAAAACAGCCATGACGCGTCAAGGTATAAATTCCATAAGACCTCTGAAGGTGTCCTGTGGTATCTCATACCAAAGCAGCAGTAAGGAGAGAGGTGGGTCCTCCATAGATTGGACTTGTTTCTGCAACACACCCCATAGATGATCTATTGCTCTATCAAATTGAGATGTGGGGAACTTGGAGGCCAAGCCAACTTCTTGATCTCTTTATCATGTTCCTCAAACAATTGCTGAACAATTGTTGCAGTGCTGCAGCATGCATTGTCTTGTTGAAAGAGATCACTGACATCAGGGAATGCCATTGCCAATAAGGGGTGAACGTGTCCTGCGACAATGTTTAGGTAGGTGGTATATGACAAAGTAACATCTGCGCGATAGTCAGTACCAGAGGTTTCCTAGAATAACATTACAAAGAGCATCACACTGTCTCTGCCAGCTTGCCTTCTTCCCATAGTGCCTCCTGGTGCCATCACGTAAATGACGCGCATGAACCCGACTTTCCCGATGATGTAACAAAAAGGCAGACCAGGCTACCTTCTTCTGTTGCTCTATGATCCACTTTGGTCACTCACATGCCCATTGTAGACGCATGTGGTGGTAGACAGGGGTCAGCATGGGCACTCTGACAGATCTGCAGCTATGCGGCCTCATATGCAGCCAGCAGTGATGCACTGTGTTTTCTGAGACCTTTCTATTATAGGCAGCAAATAGTGTTTCATCAATTTGCGATACAGACCAGACAGGCTAGCCTTCGCTCCCCACGTGTATCAGTGAGCCTTAGGCATCCGTGATGCTGTCGCCTGTTCACAAGTTAGCCCTCCTTGGACCACTTTTGGTAGCTACTGATTACTGCATGCCATCACAATTTGGCCCTTGTCAAAGTCACTCAGATTCTTACACATGCCTATTTTTCCTGCTTCCAACCCATCAACTTCAAGAACTGACTCCTCACTTGCCTATTATATAATGGCACTTTTGACAGATGCCATTTTAATAACACAATCAGTGTTATTTACTTCACCTGTCAGTGACTTTAATGTTAGGCTTCATCAGTTGTACATGCATGGCTTTATATGTGTGTTTATGTATAACTGTAGATCACAGAAATAGAATGTTGCACCTGTATTTTTACTGTTAATATTGCCCGCACTTTACATACGTGTGCAGATATATGTATATATAGATATACAGTAAAAGTAAAAAGTGTGAATATAATTACTGAAAAGTGACAATAAGATATCAACCTTAAGCTGATTTGGGATGAGTTGAATCATAAGAGAAAGGTAGCCAACTTGTGCCCAGAACTTGTGGAAACTTCTTCAGGAATATTGGAGAAGCATTCCAGGTGGCTACATTTGGATGCTGATTGAAAGAATGCCAAGCGACTGCAATGCTGTCATCAACACAAAATGGGCTCTTTTCAAAATGAATTACTTCATCGCCCAGAAGCCTTTTACTATAAGGTAAATAACATAGCTAAAATAGAGTACAATGCATAGTATATAAACAGCATAAGCTTCACACTTGAATGAAGATGAATGCAAATACCATTTGGATAGTAACCTTCCCCTGATCAATAAGCACTTTTAAATGTGCATTGGTATTTAGAAATCTACACGAAAGGCAAACACAAAATGGCCTTAGATCCTCTTGCCATCTGCAACCGTTTATTCTCTCCTTTGGGTGGCTTCAGCATGGTCTCAGTATTTCCTATCACACATTCCTGGAATTCCTCTATGTCACTGATCCAGCTGCCTCAGCTCACCCCCCCCCCCAATAATTATCCAATCTCAGTCATTAAAAGGCTATAGCCACTCCCATCAGATAATTGTTATGGACGGGACTATAGAGAGTACCCTGTGTGGCCGCATCGGGGCTCAGTACGGGACTATAGACAGTACCCTGTGTGGCTGCATCGCAGTTTGGTACAGGAATTGCTCCGCGTCGTACTGAAAGACCCTACAGACGATATCGTGAACAGCAGATAAGATCACGGGGTCTCTCTGCCCTCTGT
This sequence comes from Mormyrus lacerda, assembly GCA_015163995.2. Classification (NCBI taxonomy): domain Eukaryota; kingdom Metazoa; phylum Chordata; class Actinopteri; order Osteoglossiformes; family Mormyridae; genus Mormyrus; species Mormyrus lacerda. The sequence goes on along the minus strand of JAABNX020000047.1, from coordinate 14,436,383 downwards.
GCCAGACATTAACACGTCACACTGCATCCGCAAAGCCACCAGCATTGTGGACAATCCCACACACCCCTCCCACATCCTTCTTCCGTCTGGCCAAAGGTTCCGTAGCAAGCATGCCTTCACCGCTAGGATGGGAAACAGTTTCTTCCCTCAGGCAGTCAGACTTCACAAACAGCATTTCGTATACCATTTATTATGTCCTGCACACTCTCTGTCCTGCTCCTATTATTGTTTACACATTTATTTATTTACTATTTATTGCTGCTGGAATGCAGTAAATGCCATAATACTATATCCGTAATAATACTGTTTATTCAAATATCAATTCAGACCATCACGGTTACTACTGTCGACATACATACACTTGCAGAGAGTCTTTTTATAGTTTTAATATTAATTACTACAGTATGAGTATCTATGAGTATTTATTACGTGTTTTTGTATGCATACTGACTGAACCTGGACTTCATTGGTGCATGTGTGCCCTACGGGTGGTTGGTTCTCGACCATTGTTTCCAGGATGGACTCTGGACCCCACCACTCTAGACAAGCAGCGTAAATGATGAATGGGTCTGTTGTCCAAGTTGCCCATCATTGTCTCTCATTACACTCCATTCTGGTCCATTTTTGGAAAATGAATCCTTCTGCTCTTAAGTGCAATTTTACCTCTCACATTTACAATCACCATCCAAGGCCATCCATCAGTGCACTGCAGATTAGTTTTAAGATTTATTAGTTTATAACCCTGTAAAAATGCTATTTAACTCCCTTAAAGTGATGGCCTAGTTCCAGCTGGAAGTCAAGGCAACTATCATTAAAACATGACTAAAGGGAAATTTAATCATTTGTCATTATCGAGTAAAACACAAGACTTTTTCTTCTGACTGAGGTATTGCTTCAGTGTGATCTCTGTGTCATTATTTCTGATTTTCACATATCCCAAAAATGTGGCGGCTTAAATGCCAAAACATGATATTGTCTTTGTTCACCAATGAATATCAGGTTGCTCAGTTTTAGCAGTATGCTCATGCAGTGGAGTTTTATATGATTTAATCACAAAACCGCTCACATTTACCGCACCACATATGGTGGCCAGAGGCACTGGCCAGTGTGAGATGTTTACTGTCGTAATTCCATGCGGGTAAAACCACTGTGAATGAGAATCAGCAGCTTTGGGACATTATAATAAGGGATGCACATTACTGGTATGCAAGTAATCATTTGCCATATAAAGCAATACACGCAACAATTTACTGTCATAACA
>JAABNX020000047.1:14419886-14432565 GCA_015163995.2 Mormyrus lacerda | reverse complement strand
ATATAATAATAATAATAATTATTATTATTATTATTATTATACAGTAATAATTAAAATAACTACATATGGTAATGTACCTCAAGATGAAGCCATGCGATGTTTTCCTGAGTGTGACATAGTAGTGCATGCGTTCGTTATAATGAACCATAGCATTTAACCAAATTTTCAATGTAACAGGCTTTATGGCAGAGTCCAATTGTAAGTACGAGTCGTCTGTACGGCAGACAATGTTCACATGTGTTTCCTGTGAATTTCCAACAATATAGGCAAGCGGCCCAATGATGTACCTTGGAAACGTGTTCAGAGGATTTTAACATTTGCCCTTCTTAAGCTGTGCGGCACATTTACTCAACGGGTAGCGCTGTCGTCACACACCCCCCAGGGTCTGGGCGTCTAAATCACGCTTCTGCTCCATGTGTGGGGGGTCTGCATGATCCCCCAGTGTTCGGTGGCAGTTCAAATGATTGTTTGGAGTGTCTGCTTTACAAGCGAAGAATCATATCCTTACTATGTAAAATTGTTACATGAGCACAGATAGATAACAAATGTCTTATTGACATATTATGGGGAACTTATGCAGATCTGTCATATATAGTATAGCATGTGTTTCTTAAACCAGTCCTCGGGGACCCCCAGACAGTGCAGATTTTTGCTATCGAGCTGGGAGGGAGCAAAAACATGGACTATTACTATTACTGCTCTAGATGGACAGAAAAAGAGAATTAATAAAATACATCTTTAGTGATTTAATTTAAAAATAACCCAGTTTATTGTGCACAATTCAGTGAAAAGCTCATCTCACTTGAATAAGTTTAGAGAAAACAATACTCATACACACAAACCTGACAAGTCTGAGCTATCAAAACGCCTCTTGTGCTTTCCAAGACGCACTTACTCTACAATTATTAGACATATATTAATGGCTTTATGCATTAGCTGAATTAAGTTAAGTGCCTCTGGTTAAATGAATGATGGATGAATAGCAGCACTGATGTAAATGGAAATCAAACTCGCTTCAAGCTTTGAAGTGCAGATGGGTAGAGGAGTCGCGGAAATATTGATATTCCCGAACGAGCTCTGCATCAGCCAGTGGGCCAATATCCTGCGTATAACCCCACACTCGTGTCACTCCCAGGGCTACAGGCCGCTCCTGGCTCAGTGGCTATTACAGCAAATATCACATTTTCAAATGAATCTGTTTTTCACAATCTTGAACAGGAAATTAATTAAGGAATTTCTCCAAACCTAAAATACCTGTTACACTGTGCTGAAGAATGGATAAATAAACTTTATGGATGACAAAAGTTTAGTTTTGGATAACAGCTTTCATTTAATTAAAGTGAGATGTTTTGGGTATGACTTATTTACCAAATTCCTGGTATTTAAGATTATTTCAAATTAAGCACTAGGTTTTCACTCTCTATTCGATAGTTTATGTGGTATTTAGGGTAAAATTGATAATACAATAAAGCTCACTTCTGGAAATCTGGAGCTCATTCTTGTATACAGGAGTGTCTTGTGAAAATACACGTTACATTTTCCTGCTGAGACCTCGGAGCTGTAGACAATTATTCCTGGGGAAGTCAGAGTTAGTGTAGTGTGATATTTCTCTGTGCTGATGGGAAGCTGCATTCCATAAAAAACGATGGTTCAGTTCTCAGGGTAAACATTATCCATGGTGAGTTGAAGAGCATAAGAAAAAACTCCATCCATTTCCTACGGCCCTTACAGCAAGAAGGCCTCAGTTCCACAGACCATTTGCAGACGTGTCAAAACAGGTGGAAAAATGGACCAATCTTACTGGATAAGGGTTCCATCACCTTCCATATGTGCTCTTCATCAACGCAGATGACAGCCCAGCATCCTGCAGAAAATGGCACGATGATCCCCTGTGTGGAAACATTGGCCTGTAAAACCAACTGCCCGGCACCATCCTGTATAGCGGCGATCTGGAAAAGCCTCGCTCTACAAGATCAGTGCCCAGCAGCTGCAGTAACCCAGCTGAGCTTCATGAACTGTCAATGGCTGGAAAGTCAAGGGAAACGATCTTGGTTGGCATGTCAAATGAATGCGGGGCAGTAATAAAACGGGAATATCGGAGATTAAAAATTTGTAGAGAATAAATTCTCAGCAATTCTAAACTAAAAAAGCAGGGTGGTTTATCGTTGAGTCCTTAATGAGATACAAGCCACTGCTGTTTCCTCCCAGGGAGAGACATGTGTTAGCCATTGCAAAAGGGTCTGTTCTCCATACCACCTCTAAGCACTAACATACCATGGAAATATTCATCTGTGAATGTATTACATGCACTAAAGCTGTACTTTTTCCTGTTCTGCTATTTTGAATGTCATAGTATCAGCAGGGTGCTTATGTTCTGTCAGATTGAGTTTACTGCTACAAAGATCACTTGTCAAAATTAGGATTATAAGTAATTCTGAGTACTGGGCCACCCTGAAGTCAAGTGAAGCACTGAGCCTTTAAACTCATGCCCTTGCTTGTAATTTCTGAATGTGACACGCCTGTTAAAGAATCTAGACATTATTCCAGATAATTGTGGTTTCAGACAAAATGAATTATGATTTTGAGCTTTTAAATCTGCTGTTAATTGTTACATCAAATCAAGAGTCTTGATCCTGAATAAATTCCATGTTATGAGATTTGCTCTGGGTCATCTGTGGACAGGGTTTGAGATTTCAACAAAATGGATAAACACCCATTCAGAATTAAGAGTGTAATATGTCAATACATCAACACAATGAGAAAGAAGAAAATAAGATATAAAATATCTGGCTTTTGGTGTGTGTGTTATTTACTATTTAGGAATAATAAACTTTAAAAACTTTTCGTCTTTATACCATTTTATCTTTTTCCATTTCCAAGGTGATGTACACAGTGCAATAAAACTCACAATTAAATGGCTAGAAAAAAATGACCATTTCAGAGTAGATTAGATGAACTGGTTGTGAAGATTGCTGACGGGTGTCTTTCTGCGGCGTATGGGCTCTTTAGGCAGCATGGCTGCCTCACACCTCCAGGCCTAGGAGTGTGCGGAGCTGCATGTTCTCCTCTTTCCGTAGCTTTTCTCCTGCAGTCCATCCTGCAGTGCATCAGTAACTTGCCCATGCAGTAACTGCAACGTGTGTTCCCCTCTCCAGTGGTCAGCACCTCGGGATCGATCTATCGCACTAAACCCCACCTCTCTCTGAGTATTATGAGCGATTGCAAATCCTACACAGTCTCAACTTTCCTCATATTCCAAACCTGCAAAATTTAGCCAGAAGATAAATAGAAAATTGCTTGGTTGAAATCATCAGGACGGTTTCAGTTGGTAAACAGACACGATACAAACCGTGCCCTGCTCCAGGCAACAGGCGAGAGGGCATGACTAACGTGCATCTTTTCTATTGTGGAGTTTGCTATTGTGAGTAATATTATTTATTATAAATAAGCACTTTCTTAAAAAAATATATATGCCTTAAATAACAAGCTGTCAGCAGCAACTCTGACTCACAGATTTGTGCCTTTATTTCACTGCTGTTACATCCCTGCTCTCCTCTACGGTGAATTATACGTCTTGCTTATTTCTCACGCCAAACATCTGCCTCCAGATGAGGTCATGTTGAACACAGAAGCATGCACGTTCAGTCAAACTAATCATGGAAAATGGGGAGGATGAAATAAGACTGGGGGTCAGCTGACTAACTCTGAGGAGGGTCACCAGGAGGAATGGGGCACAGGGGTTGGTGCGCTTTGGCCCATGCAGTCATGTGACCACAGGTGAGCTTTGCTGTGGTGCTATATAAACCCTCTTGGCGTGACTCACCTCTGCATACTGACTCACTCCACACCCGGGTGACTCTGCCATCCTGTGGACCACTGGCTTCCCTGTCAGGGTTTGGTCCTGACTCTCAACATGTCCTTTTTATTTACTTTGCAGCGGCTTTTATCCAAAGCGAGGTACAGTTGAGAAAGCAGGGTCAACTGGGGGTTTAGCGCCTTAATTAGGGGCCCAAAGGTGAAATCACTCTGCCAGCCCTAGGATTCGAACCAGCGACGTCCTCATCTCAAGCACAGTGTCCAAACCCAGTGAGTCAAACATCGCCCCTAGTGGAGGACTTGGGGAAGTGACAGTCCAAGAGAGGCCAACAGCTCAGACTCAAGGATCATGGTGTTGGAAAGGGAATGGAGTAAGTGTGTAGCTGTGCGGTTCACGGGTGTGATGGTCCCCCCCTCCCCCTCACACACAGAGCTCTGAACTGGCGGTCCCCTCTCATCTGCTCACACCTCACCATCCGGCAGTAACGCTCATGCAGCTGGAGCCATTCAGTGAGAGACTTTAAAATGTCAGCACAGAGAATGACAGGGTAGAGGGGAAACAAGCACAGTCCTGCAGAGGAACATGGGAGACAGCAAACCTGCGGGGGAGCCTGGAGGGCTTTGAAACCAGGCACTGCTTCACCAAGCGCTCACGCAGATTAAAACACCACCATGGCAGAGAACATCAAAAACACTGGTGGCTCACGGGTATCGAAGCCTGATCTTCATCTCTATCACAGAGGTGCTGCTACCTAGATGCCTAGAATCAGGAGTGACTGCACATTCACTCCAAATGGGCCTTAGAGGTCAGTAAAAATAGGCTCATATCGGGTATCCAGTAGATCAGTGTTTCTCAAGCCAAACTTGGGGACCCCCAGACAGTCCACATTTTCGCTCCCTCCCAGCTCCCTGAGGACTGTTTGGCAGGGAGCTGGGAGGGAGCAAAAACATGGACTGTCTAGGGGGTCCCCAAGGAGCGGTTTGAGAAACACTGCACTAGATGGCCATAGTGCAACACACTACAAACCATTATAATGTTACAAATTCAACTCTATCTAATAGTCAAGAATGATGCAAAGAATCGATATGGTTTCAGTTATAAGACAAGCAGATACACAAAATGGATGGATGGTTCAGTAGTTTCCAGTTAGGACTAATGAACACTTGTGAACAGGCAGAAACTGAAGCATGGGTGAAGCAGAGGGTGAGGGGACCGTGTAGACAGATGGATCATGTGTGACACCTAGATAGCAATGTCGCCACCTAATGAGAAGAAGTGGAACTTTTTTTCCATATGCTCATCAGTGCTTTGTCAACAGGGCACCAAACTGAAACATCCATACATTATCCAGCCTCTTACCCTGGTCAGGGTGGGTCTAAACCCATCTCAGGAAGAACAGGGAATGAGGCTGGGTATAGCCTGGACAGGATGCCAGCCCATCACAGGGCACAGGGCTGGGTACACCCTGGACAGGATGCCAGCCCATCACAGGGCACAGGGCTGGGTACACCCTGGACAGGATGCCAGCCCATCACAGGACAGACATGCATATACAAACACTCAATGATACATTACAGTATGAACAGTGCTCGAGTTGTAATGGGAGGCATGTGAATGGCAACCCCCCCCACCTCCTGCCCCCCGTGGGGAAAAAAATACAAACACCATCCCCCACAATCCCTCTAAATGTTGGTCTGTAAGTTCACCCACGTAAAGGTAAACCAACTGAGTATATACCGTATCAGGGCAGATTCCAATCCCCCCCCCCACCCTCCTGCTCAGGAAATTCATCATGGAGGCCCAAGGATTTGACCCCCAACATTCCTCATGAAATATTTTTACGCCACTGCTGACCATGAGAAATTTGGAGACACTAATTAGCCTAACTGCATGGCACCAGGAGCCTGAGATGACACAGGGAGGAAATACAGACTCTATGGGCAGCAATGGCGGCACCCGCACCCCCACACTCGCAGGTGTGAGGCAACAGTCTCGCCCCCAAACAGGAGCGTGAATCAGTGAATCTGCTCATGAATGAAAAATGTAAACCATTTCATTTCTCTCCTTAATTTCCCACAAATAAATTCATCTTTCATTAAAAAGCAATTTTTTGCACTTGGGGGCATAAATGCAATTTCCAATTCTGCATGATGACACCAGAAAGACTCTCACTCACAAACACTCGAGTACACGCACCCCGGGGGAAGTCATCAATCCAGCGCGAATCCAGCATTTATGGGAGGAAACCAGAGTAGGTGGGTGAAGCCGTACAAACAGGGAGAGACCTTGCAAATTCTGTGCTTGGGACACCCTAATGGCAGGGATACATGAAACCAGCCAAGAAAAAGTCCATGAAAAGGCATTCTGACTGCTCACCATAAAAAACTGTGCACATTTATTATTTTTTTTTAATAAACACCAATTGTTTTGTCCTTTTGCTTTTCATGATTTGCTAAATGTAAATTTCACCCTATATGCACAGAAGATTGATATTACTCATAAACAAAAAAGGTACAGGGTTTTACGCAATCATTGGTGTTCCCATGGCAACTGATCAGCAGAACCATACTGCGAAAGCTTTTGTTAAGGAAACCTGACTGACCCTGACTGGACTAATTATGGCTTGTTAAGGCATTATATAGGGTCATCTGCAGCATTTATAAGGAGTGATGCGGCAATTAGCGGGTCTCAGTGGGGGATCATCGGTCAGGCTTTTATTAAAAAGAGGTCCTTGGACTCCTGTTCTACTCTATTTTCTTTTCACTTGGTCTCTGGATCAGTTATACTGTAATCCAAGAGCTTTCTAAACTATCAAGCGATACACAGGGGCAGTTCCCAGGGGGGGTGGTCTGAAATAAATGTATTATTATTATTTACTATCTATGTGTGTGGGCTAAAATTTTGTGCGCAGGGAACAGTCGAAACAAACATAACTACGTTTTCTTGATGGACACTTAACACGGCTGTTAAAGACAATTAAACTCCCGATGCTCTTGGGGGTTTCCTTAAATTCCACCCAGGAAGTCCCACACCTCTGCTCCGTCATTCCTGGGAAGGGTTCCATGTCTCTTTATAGAGTATAATGCACATGCAGTGTATACTGACTGAATAGCAACTAATGTATGGAGAGGTGGAAAGTTCAAGTTCAGAAAGTACAAATCCACACCAAGATTTTGTTTCAACCAACCAGTTGAGTACTCTGCGACTCTTTATACCAGGGTTGGCCAGTCTTATCCAGAAAGGGCTGCTGTGTGTGCAGGTTTTTTCAGTAACTCCCTAATTAGATTGCTAATTACAGGACTGATTGGCTGAAGAGTCCTCACACCTGGGTTTGAACAGCTGACCTAAAGGCTATCCCAAAAACCTGCATACACACCAGCCTTTTGCTTTATACTCATGTAGGTTGGTTGAAACGAAATCTTGGTCTGGATTTGTACTTTCTGAACCTGAACTTTCCACCTCTGAATGTATGTGAGAGCATACTTACCTGCCTCCCAGCATCCCGCAGCCCCTCCCCCTCCCCCTCCCCCATAACAATGACCAGGATAATGCAGTGAGAAGCTGGATGGGCAGATGAACTGCATATCTCAAAGTCCTTTTTGGAGTAACGAATTCTGTCCCTCTTTCTGATGCACGTCTTTGGAACATCACTTCTCCGTTCACCAAGGTCCCGAGCCCCTCTAAGAGAAACATCTCTCTGCACTGCTAAAATTAGCTGGTGTGTCATCGCTGCTTGGGCACCGCTATTCCAGCTGCATTAGTTCCCACAATCCTCCATGCTGTCCACTCCATACTATCTTGTCGTCAGGGGCAACACAAAGCGAGAAAATAACAATGATTCCAAAGGCCCATGATTGACAAGGGCCCTTAAAATTTGTAACGTAATTGGATAAGGAGCTCTATCCAATATGATATTCTTTCATTGGACTCAAAATCACTAACAGTTCCCCTGCTTCTTGTATCTATTCTACTGAACGATTTCAGCTTTGATTCTGTTAGGTGCCGTAAGTGTTTCAGATATGTCTACAGGGCACCTCAGTCTTCTGCCCCAAGCTCCACTCGCCGGTTGCTGCTTCAGCCCACCTCCCAGTTTCTGGCCACGCCCCTTCCACCCTCTGACCTCTGACCCTGTGTTCCGGTCCACGAGGATAAAGCCTGCTGATCACATCTAACTTGAGCTCTTGCTCAAACTTTGTCTTCTGCGCTTGCTGTGTTGGTTTGCTGTTTTCTAATTGACTCTTGTGTATGACTGTCTGGTTTGCCAGTTGCTGATTTTCTGCTTCGCCCCTTTTTGTGACTTTCCCTTCGGTTTCTTGCCTTCAGCTTTTGAACTCTTGCTTAGCTCCTGACTTCTGTTTTTGCCTCGCCCTTTTGGATACCGTGTTTCGGCCTGTGTGTTTTCTGTACATGTCTGTTAGGTGCGTGAGGAGTGACTGCGTTTTTGTTTATGCAAACGGGGTGTTTACTGTGGTTTTGGTTACGGAGTTAGATTTAGTCTTTGTCATTTCTTTTCCTCTTGTTTTCGTTAACTTTAGAGTTAGCTTAGATTGGGACGTATTCGTTAGCTGCTTTGGTTGTTGTTTTGGCCTGGGTCACTCCCGAAGTTTGTTGCTTGTGTTTGTAACTGTGTCTGCGAATATAAAAAACTACAAAATAAGATCCTTTGTTTCCCGTGCTCCCTTTTCCCGTTCCCTGCTTGCCTCGTCTTCCCCTCTCCCTCTCCTTCACCTTCCTGTCGATCCTCAACCCTAGACTGGGGATCGTGACAGATTCCATTTAATAAATACAGTGATACTGTAAGATGATATGGAAATGTATGCATTGCATTGCTTAACCAACGGTTATCTCCTACTGTAATTTAACGATAAAGTAACGTTTTCTTACCCCTTTAATGTGTAACCCTGATCAGCAAACTTACTTGCACAACCGGTGCTGAGAGCCGACCTGTTATCTGTGCTGACTGACTGATTTTTGGTGCCTCTACATCAATAGGACACTTACCTTGACTGGAGGGCAAGGTGTTCAGAGACTGGATCAATGCAAGGTTTAGTCCCTACAGTAAGAGCAAATCAGTATGACTCCTCTTTTTCTAGATTATTTATAAAGCTTTTATAAACACAAGTACAATATCTCCATGCATGATTGTGTAAATAAAATCATGCAGCGCTGTATGCTTCCATAAAAGGTGACAGCATTACAGAGAGTGTTTCTATTACCTCGCTAGCATCGGCTGTTCAAATCTATCTTGTTTGCGCAACCACAATCATGAACATCATAGAGGGATGAAGAATCTAACCTCACATGCTGAATCTCCTTTAAGATGTTTATTTACTTAGCCCTGAGACAGGAAGGCTTAAATCCCACAACAGACTCTGTCGTTATAGCACTGAGAGAAATGACAATCAAAATATTTCTAAACTGAGTAAACTCACAGACTATTAGCTATTTGTATATTATATTAACACAACTAATATTCATTTCCTCTCGTAAGGCATAAAAGATGGACACCAAACCGCAGTGGTGCAGGAATGTGGGCATGTCGTCTAAGCATGTTCCCGATGAGGAACATCTCATTCTATTTCAGACCGACAGCTATTGCACAACTACATTGTGATGCTGAAGGATGAACAGAAGAAATCACACCGTGAGATCAAAAGTTTATTCCCGGAAAGAAAGAAAAAAAGTGCCGCAGAAATATATCATGATTCCGTTATTCGAACATGTTCAACATTTGCACCTGTACTGACACACCGGAGGGTAACGACCCTGAGAAAGAGGCACAGCCACACTGTTAAATGAACAAGGCAAAAAAATCATGTCAGCTAACAATCTGGGATGAGCTGAAGATTGCTGATGACACGCAAGGCTCAAAATAAAACTCAAACAAAAATCTGCAGCATTGTTTCTAACGCACAAAGTGGTTAAACATGCTAACAAAAAACACATTATCCTGAATGAAAAATCAGACATTACAGCCAACAGGAGATTTACAACAAACTGGCTCGAATCACAGAAATATGATAACTGGAATGAAACCAACACGTAATACCATTGTGTCACCTGAACCCATTCAGTCATAAATGAATGAATCACCACAATAAAGAAAGAAACTATACTAAATCAGTTTGAATTACACCCACTAAGTCTTGGCTTTTACTGGCACAAGTATATAATGCTGCTGCCGGGGGGCAATTGTCGAATGGGAGGAGCAATGTTGAGTGGGAGGGGCTTATCACAAGGGGTAGGAGGGGTTTATAACAAGGGTTAGGGTATCAGATGATAACAGGCCCCTTGTTATAAACCCCTCCCACATTATGCCTACTCAACATTTTGCTCCCTGCTGCAGCCATCTGCCCCTCGCAGTATACAACTACAGCAGCCTAGTTAAAATATAAACAATCTTTTTACAAATCAGTGTGTGATGGAACAGAGGTTAAGGCACTACACTGATCTTGGACCAGAACCGAGTGCTCATACTTCACACCATAAGAAGGTTCTTAAAGAAAGGCAAATTCAGAAAACATGCAATTTCCAGCTGCTTAAACTAGTTTTTTTTTTAATGGAAAAGAATGTGTCAAATCATGATAAAATTAAGTAATGGTCATAGAGATTATTGTTGTAGCGGAACTGAAAAAGTAAAACAAATATATGGATATGGAACAAATTTATGTTTTTCCACAAGAAGCCACAATAAGAGGGAAAGTAAAAATTTCCGGTCCACATATGTCTTATCATTCGAAGTCGTATTTGAATATCCGGTTTGAATGGAGCATTAGTCGTAATATATCATAATGCATTATTTACGTTCTTCAAAGAATTAATCCAACTCCTGGTTAGGTTACCATGACCCAATCAGTTATGAGCGAGCCGACGTGTCCTGCAAGACAATCAGAGTAAACTACGTCACTGCAAACGTCAAACCGAACGCCCTTTGAAACTATTTAAATAGGTCGGGGGTGTGCAGGCCAGGCACGTGGAATAGGGTCCGGCCCTTGTTGTATACCAGAATGCCTGCATTGGACAAGCCGCAGCAACCCAAACCTTTCAAGCAGCGGAAAAGTTTTGGTAATTTATGTTTTTGATTCCTACCTATATAATCAGTGCCTCCAAATTTTAAATGGTGCATTTAATTGCAACTCTGTGCCCTAAACAGCAACACGAAGGCAAGAGGTAGCAGGCATTCGGTCGAAATTCCCAACTAAGATCCCTGTAAGTCCATAATCCTGATTGATCCTGATCCGTTTATAAACGTCATTTTCTTCCATCGACAGTTGATGGTTTTGATATTTGACTTGGAAATGCTTGGTTTTAGGTTATAATTGAAAGATATCCGAGGGAGAAATACCTACCTCCCCTAGATAAGACGAAATTCCTGGTGCCTCAAGAACTTTCAATGACCCAGTTTGTAACGATAATAAGGTAAATGTATGTGTTGGTTTTGTCGGCTTGTTTGTCCAGTTTTAATGGGTGAGCCCTGCCAGGTGTAGGCAATTGGAGTAATTGCTAATTATAATGTGGGGGGCACATTTCTCCCCCCAATATTCAGGTATGTTCAGTGCCCCCACCCCAATGTTGATTCCATGAATACGGTCTTAATTGAGGTTGTAGTTCATAGCTTTATATCGACAGGTCTAAAAGAATGCGCTGGGGCGTAATTTCAATGCGGGTATATTCCTGCATATAACACGCGTTTGAGTCTTGCACACTTTATGTAAGCAAGAAAAGCCCATTACATACTATGTGTGACCTTCTTTAGAAATCGGATGTCGCTGATGCCAAGTCAAGCCTTCTACCTGCTCATCAACAACCACGGTATTGCCAGCATGTCCCTCACGATGGCGCAGGTGTATAAAGACCATAAGGACGAGGACGGCTTCCTCTACATGACCTACGCGTCCCAGGAGATGTTTGGCCAGAAGTGAAGGGTGGACACGATCTCCAGCGCCACGTGATGCTGGATTTTTAAGTACTGGGGTATTGCCAAGTCCAAGAGGAGCTCGCCTGAAATACTGTGTTTAAGCGCTCTGGTTCGGACGGTTTTATTACTCTGCGAGTTGCGTCTCCATTTTATTGAATAAATGTATTTACCCGTTAGTATGATTCAGTCTTGGCGCTGATTTTGTAGCTGACCGGTTACGCACGCAATTCAACTAGCCTGCAAATGCAGTGCGTGAAATTCAGCTAAATGGGTTTGAAACTGTAAAATTTAGCCTGTAGTGTATATGTGAATACTTAAGGGAGGTGGATTGTTTTCAAAGCTGAAATGGGTGCTTGTTTCATTTCCCATCAACTTGTGAAGCATTTAATAAAAAATATTCTTTAATATATGGGAGGCGGGGTGGGAAAAGGCGGCTTTGTGTAAAGCTGGGAGGGGGCGTGAGTGCTGTTGCATTGTGCTTTGTAGACATTAAATATTGTATAAATATCTACTTGTGGTGTTTTAGTGTGTTTCACAGCATGAACTGTAGATGTTGGTGTCATTCCCCTAAAACCTCTGGTCTGTAACCATTTACCACCAACTAGCCTACATTCCTCTGTATGCTAGAGAAGTGGTTTGCGTCTAGCTATAATGAATGGGCGCTATTTTCATTAATACCGTTGGGGCCTTGGGGAAATGGTGACGATGCGCCACTAGAGAGTGCTGTTACTCTATCGAAATGTACAACCGCTCGGCTCTAGCTGTTTCCGATCCAGGGCTTCAATTGTCAGCTTAATTTTCCCTCCGTTACACTATTACGAAATGTTCCAGAATCACCACACCCTTTTAAAGCGTTTTCTCTTTAATTTGGTTGGGGGGGGGGGGGGGGGGGGGGGGGGGGGGGGGGGGGGGGGGGGGGGGGGGGGGGGGGGGGGGGGGGGGGG
>JAABNX020000047.1:14398823-14410706 GCA_015163995.2 Mormyrus lacerda | reverse complement strand
GGGGGGGTAGGAGGGGGTGTGGGTTTCAAAGAGGAAGTTGTAACTTGAGTTGTAACTCAAGTCGAAGAATGAAGAGGTTCAGTGGGTGGCGCTGTTGCCTCACTGGGTTGGATTGATGGTTCAAATCTGACCATTGCTGTTTGTTTGGAGTTTCCCATCGATTTGCATGGACTTGCTCCCATATGCGGTTCAGGAACTAGTGCCTCTTGAGGTGCCCATAGTGTGTGTCCTGTGATTGACCGGCATCCCATCCAGGGTGGCCCCTGCCCTATGTCCTGTGATGGAATGGCATCCAGAGTGACCCCTGCCCGTGTCCTGTGATGGGCCGGCATCCCATCCAGGGTGACCCCTGCATTGCTCCTAATGTCTAATTTAATCTTTCCTATCGTTATAACACATTGTACCTTATTGACATACAGGGTTTGGTCTTTCAATGACTGGATGGATACCAGATCTTAAATTTCTGCCTATGAAACTCTACCTGGCGCCATATGGGCCCTCTGTGAAGTTTAGGTTGGACCAGTGTGGCATGCGGTACCCTGGCTTCAGGAAAAGGGCCCCTCCCCAGGGAGCAACCTTCAACAAATCACCGAACCTGAGGCGAGTTCTGCGTCCGCTAACGCCTCAACAGGTGCCTGACTTCCTTCATGAAAACGCTGACACTTCTGATTGGTTGCTTTTCCTCTAATTATTTGCTGCTCTGGGCCAAACTGCACATGGCTCTGCCAAGCTCTCTGACTATTCATTTCATCTGACCATACACCTGGCTAAAGTCAGTTGATTGTGATATACTCAGACAGCCAGCTATCCGTATGACTCAAGCAGATTCCAACACTAAATGTGCTAAATGGTAAATAAAAATATAATGTAACACTAGATTAAAATAAAAAATCCCCAAAAAGTCCCATCTGATCTGCATTCTACCTTTGAACTGCTTGGGTAATCTGTAAAGCAGCATAAATGGGAGCTTTAAAAGCCTTGTAAGACTTTTTTCCATGGAAAGGCCTGGTGTTTACACAGACTAGACACAACACACTAGCATGCTGAACAGGACATTGTAACAAATGTGCATTCAGAGCTCTGATTCCCAGAAGCAGTCACACAACGTGGGAGCTGCCAAACCCTCCGCAGATTCTCAATGAAATACTCGATTTTTGTTATTCTTCAGCAGCTGCTTCTGCTCCCGTCTCCCGGGGCCCGTTTCTCATCGCTCGTGTTTTGAATCTGGCGTTGCTTCCAGGTAGGAAATAGCTATAATTTCCAGAGAAAACATTCATTTGCTCGCCGACATAACGAGGCGAGTTCATTCCTCCCGACAGCCTGCAAATTTGTCCGCTTTCTCTCGAAATTCATTTTCCTGTTATGTTTTTGTGTCCGTTCTGGAGGTTTCATTTTGAACCTTTCATATAAAAAATCTGATTGAATTAAGTGAAAATCTATAAAACAAGCTTCAGAAGTCCTAGTCTACTTACAGCAAGGCTGTTCATATGTAGGTCACTGTGCCAGCATCCGTTGTAATATAAATAAAGTGCATTGCACCAGGGACAGTGTTTCTGACCCAAGGCAAGGAAAGCAGGACATATTCATTTTGGGCAGCCAGGAAAAGAGCACAAGCACAGACCGTGTTTTTTTTTGGTGTCCTGACTCTTTCTGAGATGATAACATTCCTGAAAATGAGTAAAGTTGTAGTACTGTACCTCTGGATGAATTGTGCATGGACTTTTTAAAATTGTTAATCTTGTAAGCACACTCTGTCACTAAGGATGTAGAGGGAGTAACAGTACTAAATATATACTAAAATTGTTGTTTCTTTGAATGGAGACAGTCCCAGTTCTTGTACAGTCCAGGATGTAATAGGATAATGGGAGTAACTATACTAAAAAATGTGAAGGGAGTAACTATAGAAAATACATACCAAAAATTGTTGTTTATTTTAATGGAGATAGTCGCTGTTTTTCTACAGCCCAGGTTCCACACAGGGACCACAAGCCATGGATCCTGGTAAAGCTCCACACCAGTGCAATTCGATGGGAAAAGCATGGTGTGTCATGTCTGACACCTGAGCTGAATGCTAGTGCTGTTGGTCTGGGGTCATTATCGGAGGCTGGTGTGTAAGCAGTGCCTTGTCTCCCTGCTGGATCTCCATGACCCTCCTTCTTCTGCTGACCCAATAACGCACTGACTGGCTGCCTGGTGTTCCGGCCTGGTTCCCCAGAGGCACCTCGCTCAGCAGGTCACCCTGACTCACACATCAGCGACTGTAGATTGAAGAGGGTGCTGAAGGCCAGTCCAGAGCTGTGTCCTGAACCGTGTAATTCACCATGCCTACCTCCAGGGGAAATCGATCTTTCGACATCACACTAACAAGCTGACGTCTCCTCTTCTCTTCCTTCGCCTCTAACAAGGTCTCCAGGTCCCTGCATATTGAGGACCGCTTTCTTGGGGATGGTTCTATCGCTGTGGACCCGCTAACCGACACATTGACAGGCGGACTCTGCCTGTTTACTGCTCCAAAGCAACGATTGCTTGTGAATCATCTGCCTGATGTTTCCATGGTGATGGGGACTCCGTCCAATCAATTCTTTGTCTGCGTGGGCTTGCAAAAGACATTGTGGTGGCAAGTAGTAGGTTGTGCAAAGTAGCTGGCTGTCACTGCTCCCTTGTTTAGCTCAGTGGTTGGGACTACGGCCTCACGCTTCCGGGGTTGAAATTATGCCCCCTGCTTGCAAGTTCTCTCTTGTATAGAACATGCAGTTTGGTATCTCTTGCTGTAAGTACATGTGGTCTGTGATGGTCCTGCCTCTGTGTCCTGTGTGTTTTCCGAAATGATCCTTTTCCATTTGCACATGTACAGGTACATTGGGATGCTTCTCTTTAACTACTTCATCTTGCCATGAGACACACAGAGAGGTGAAAGCAAGCTTGGGGGGTGACAGCATAGGGTCAGCCAGTGTGGGACACCCCTGGAGTTGGGGGTTACGGACCTTTCTCAAGAGCCCGTGGTCTTGTTACTATGCTGCCAAGGCCAGGGTTATGATTACAAGCACAGACGTTTAGCCCGCTGAGACACAGACCACCACAGACCACCCCTGGGACAGGCACCACGATCATCATGACCTGGATACATGGATAGGGGTGGGTAGGTGGGTGAATGTGATAAAAACTTTTTAGACTTTTTATCTTTTTGGGCTGAAATATCAGTAACTAGGTGAATGATGCATTTTTGTCCTTCATCCTAGTTTGCATATGCTCCTCATAACAGAGGTTTTTCCTGGGGAGTGCAGATATCTCCTACAGTCCAATGACATGCTGTTAGGCTATTCGACATCTGTACGCTGCCTGTTATGTGTGCGAGTGTATTTGTGACCGTACGCACGCATCTTCCCTGAAAAGGGCTGGCATCCCATCCATGGCGTGCCCCTGCCTTGTACCCTGTGGCAGTGTCGCCCAGCCCGGGCATCACGAACCCTCAGATAGTTCATGTTTTTGCTCCACAGTCCACATTGTTGAAAGGGAGCTGGGAGGGTGCAGAAACGTGGACAGTCTGGGGGTCCCTGTGTTGCTTAGGGTAGGCTCCAGGGCCCTAACTACCCGGAGAAGGATAAGCATTTAGAAGAAGGATGGATGCATGGATAGATGGATGGATGTTCTTCACCCAGGAACATGCAGAATAAGGTGTGGGGGTGGTTGGTGTGGCCTAGTTTCTGGCTGGAGTTTTTCTTCTTCATCATTCTCATTTTTTTTTGTCTTCGAACTCCACTGATGGAGGACATTACATTTCCCAAGTTTTTAAATCAGATTAGCAAACAGTCAGGAGATTTCAAATACAAGTACCAAAATAAAAAGGTGTTATAGCAAGTCTTAAAAATATCACCAGACGTTCGCTGTAACTGAGCTGTGAATGAGCACAGTGCTATTTCTCGGGCTGCACGCAGTAACATGATAACCTGCGACAAATGAAAGATGGCACTTTGTTTTGGGTTGTTTTACAGATAATGGGATGCATGCAAGAGATATTTCGGAGGCGATCCAGTGCTCTTGCTATTTTGCCTCAGTTCTTAAATTAGAGATGCTCTCACAATTATTCTGCACATTAAAAAAGTTTTAAAAATATCGTGAGTGATGAAAGTTTAATAACCGTAGAACATCATGCCAAAACTCAACACTTGGCCCAAAACTAAGACTTTTCAAAACACTCCCAGAAAAAAAAAGCGAGAAGCCTGCTGGTTGGGTGACATCTCCCTGAGTCCCTGTCATGGGATTTAGTCATGCGGGTTCTGAATGTCACAGTTGCTGGTCAGGAACCGCATCGCTAGGCCGGGGTGACCCAGTGCTTGGGGCGGGCGGGGTTGGGGGGGGGTGTGGTTGGTGGTTGATAACATGCTCACGGGCCACTGCCCAAACTCACAGCCGACGCCCAAGGCTGTCCAGACACACATGATGGATCACCATCTTGTAACATCACTGACTCCACAGATATCCCAGATCGGGATTACACACAGGACAGGACCAGTGGTGCGTCAATGCACAGGCTTAACTGGGATTTTGTCCAGGAGCCTCCACTAAAAATCTCCCCCCCCCCTATAAACAGCTTTTACCATCCCCTGCCTCCCCTCATACAACTGTACATTCTGACTTAGTTCCATTCAGGGGTCATAGTCAGACATGCAAAATGCCCCCTGGTGGCCAACAGCAGAAATACACTAAGAAGGAGCCCTAGCTGCATCACTAGTAGGTGTCGGCTTTCCTCCTGCAGGATGATTCATGGGGGGGGGGGCAACCCACATTGACAACATTGTCCCCCTTCCATCCCCCCCCCCCCCCACCACCTCAGTCTTAACTATGCAGCAGACAACAGGTGGCTTGCAGTCAAGAATGAGGCCAACTTGTCGGTTACAAAAAGCAGGTGATCGTACTGTACAGTGTGGCGAATACAGCTCCTGCTCCAGGAAGGGCAGGGAATATGCAAGGATGTCAGAGGGGAAAAAGGCTCTGCAGGGTGCAGTGTGTCAATGCAGTGGGAGGCTTACACTGCCTGGCCAAAAAAGTCACACACTTTAATATTTTGCTGGGCCGCCTTTAGCTTATAGTGCACAATTCGCCATGGCATCGTTTCCACATGCTTATGCAACATCTCACCCTTTATTTTCATCCAGAGTTGCATTCATTTTTTGTCGAGATCTTGTACTGATGATTGGTGTTGAACCACTCTGTAAAATCTTCTTCATCTCAAATACTTTCAATAGGCTTACGATGAAGGCTCTGCGATGGCCAATTCACATGTGAAAATGATTCCTCGTACCCCCTGAATCGCTCTTGCACAATGTGAGCCCAATGAATTCTGGCATTATCGTCCTGGAATATGCCCATGCTTTAGGAAAGGAAAAATCCATTGATGGGGTAACCTGGTCATTCAGGAGATTCAGGTGCTCAGCTGACTTCACTTAATTGTTGTGTAACGTTGCTAAGCTTTAATAATGGTCCAATCATTGGCTCTGCTTGCTGATTTAAATTGTAACGGTGACTTTTATTGGCCACTCGTCACATGTGGTCTTCGGCTTCAGCTGCAGACTCTTTAATGTACCAATCCTTGCATCCCCTGAACTCTGCTGGTGTGAAGGCCAGGATCAACATGTACCTCTGGGGGTTTGGTCACCGAGGCCAACCCTCTTCCTGGGGGCTCTCAGCGGGCCTCACTCTAAAAGGCGACGACGATTAATAATAAGAACCTTCATGGCCGCCGTGCGCGTGATTCCGGTCTTACCAGCCGGCATAAGTGAACTAAGCAACTACTTAGATCCCAGTGGTCACCAGGCCTCCCCCCCCCCCGATCAGAATGGGAAGGCAGATGACAAATGACAACTAGGTTAATCAAATTAAGACCCGATACTAACCTACTGTCCCGCCCCAGAGCACATCCCTTCATTTCAATACCTGTCTCTGCTGTCACGGAGCAGTCATGAAATCACCATTTTCCACGTTCTTTTACTTCCCTCTTGTCATCCGTTGTGTTTTAATTAGCGTTTTCACCATGGAAATTCAGGAAGAAAGCTTATACCAACACGCCAACCCCCTTATTCCCAAAGGAGGCTCAATCAACATGATGTAACCCTCCTAGTGAACTCCTAGCCAAAGACGTACGTGACCCACATACATACAGCCCTCTATGAATACTTATTAACGACTGCATGTGGTTGTAGCTTGCCTTATGCTGTAGAAAGGTGCAGCTGACTGGTGAACTACTGGGATGCTAACATTTGTTAGCATGTTTAGCAATATATGACTGGAAAAAACAACACATGCATTGGGCTTTGTAACCATCTTTTGTTGGGATGGAAGCTTTTTCCTGTATATTAAAAAGAAAAAATAATTTCCTTCCAAGGAAATCAGCCACATGAACATATGGCTGTATATTTTATTTTATCTGCCTCTGGCCAGATGGCGGGTTTGCTCTCATTGTCAGCCTCTCCATGGGCGCCAGCTTGATGTCGATGCCCTGGGGAGCCACCCCTCCAGCCAGCTTCCATCAAAACAATAACTGCCCCCGGTGCCCTCACTACAGTGCCTCTGGGATTCCCATGACGTGCCAAGAGGAGACCAGAAGGCGCTGCTGGTGTCACACAGCACGTCGGCATGGACCATGAGGAAGACGGAGCTCATCCATAGGCCTGGACGTAGGTAGATTTCATCCATACAGCTGTACACACGGTGTATGTGTGTGTGTGGGGGGGGGCACTGCAGTATGTGATCTGAAAGATGAGTTGTACACTCAGGCAATGCCTTAGTCCTGATTATATAAAATCTATGTCCAATTTGGGGTGGTGGGTGGTTAGCACTAGCGCCTCACACTTATAGGACTTTGGTTCGAGTCTCCGCCTTGGCTCCATGTGTGGAGTTTGCATGTTCTCCCCATGTTCTCCCCGTGTCATTGTGGAGTTTCCCCCGGGTACTCCGGTTCCCCCCGCAGTTGCCAAATTGCCTGTTTGTGTGACTGTGTGAGTGTGCCCGGCAAAGGGTTGGCACCCCATCCTGGGTTGTTCCCTGCCTTGCGCCTGTAGCTTCTGGGATCGGCTCCAGATCCCCAGAACCCTGAAAAGGACAGACAGGTTCAGAGAACGGACTTCTGCTTCGTCACAGCCTGCTGGAGGTGCTTGGAGCCTATCCAGATGTACCCCATCCCCAAAACCAATGCTGTGCTGTTTTTCTGTGTGTCTCCTTTGTGCTCAAACAGCCTTCTTTCCTCACCGTGTACTCTCTCCCATCTTCGTTCCTGTACTTGATCCGTGTGCCATGTTGTTCAGTTAGTTTCTCCCGATTTCCATAACTCACTGATCATTTCCCGTTTTTGTCTAACTAGCCTGGCTGTATCTCACTCATTCCTACGCTACGGCAATAGCCTCGGCGTGTCGGTGATGGAAATGAAGAGCGAACATACAGAAATGCCGTCGAGGGCTTACTGGGATGCAGGTAAGACTTTCATCCCGGAAGCCAGAGTGCTTGTGTGTATAGTAATTAACAGCAGCGAGCCTTGATCCCGGCGACGGAGGCTCCGGTCTCAGGGAAGGAAAGACTTCGTTAGAAGCCTCTTACCCAGACATGCAGTTCATATATCACAGTACAGCCTCCCCTGTTAAATGCATGCTGACGGGATGCTTTGATGCAGCACCAAGTCGCTCCCCAGAAGAACAGATCCGCCCATCCGAGGGCTGGAAGACACTCCCAAAAACAGATCTGAGTGTCCTACTGTGAGCGTCCAACTACAGGCTGCACTGCTTCATGGGATATAAATGGGGCAGATGTGCATGTGTCCCAGGGCAAATCCTCATGGAAAGGATAATTAAAATGTTAGCTGACATGGATCTCTTATTAGAGTATGCATGTACTTTTAAGTCACAGACACCTTTGAGATCCCTCTTCTAACTACTTTCTGGTCAGGTTTCCCAGTCTGGTCCTTGGGGACCTGCAGACAGTCCACATTTTTGTTCCTCTCAGCTCCCAGGCTAGGAAGAAGCAAAAATGTGGACTGTCTGCAGTGTTGGGGAAGTTACTCACAAAAGTACATTACAGACAGAGGTGGAAAGTTCAGGTCTAGAAAGTACAAATCCAGACCAAGGTTTTGTTTCAACCAACCAACTGAGGATGAAAAGTGTGGTTGGTTGGATTTGTACTTTCTGGACCTGAACTTTCCACCTCTGTCTATAATGAATTACATTTGTGAGTGACACCGACTGTCTGGTAGGGAACTGGGAGGGAAAAAAACATGGACCTTCTGTGGGTCCAGGACTGGTTTGGGAAACACTGGTTCAGAGTCACCAATTACCCTAATCCTGGCCTTCAGAGAGTACATCCTAACTGTAGGCTCAAAGAGACTGTCAGCATTGGAGACACCAGGCCAAAGGTCTACCCACTGTGCCACCCAAACCCAGGCCCTAGACCCAAATATATGTCTCAAATGGATCTGTCATTGAACCCCTCCGGTGAGATCGCCCACATGTTTGGAACCAGGTCACGGGAGCCGCCAGTGTCGGATGGCTGCCTTGCCCATTGTGTGGGACGGAAAGCGGATCTCATCTTGGTCCAGGGTATCGCTCTCATCGTGCCGCACAGCTTTTCACACCGCTGGCCCCGGCTTGCGTTTTCCGCCCATCCATCAGGGGCTCGACAGCGCAGCCAGTGGCTCCCGAAACAGGAAGCCGGAAAAACGGGGGCTGTCTGGAGAGGTGCCAGCATTGGCCCGTGTGCTCTGGTCAGCGACAGCACCAATGCACCAATCCGTGACAGAGCTGAGCGTGTGTCGCTCACTGAAAAGCAGCTCTGAGAATCCGTTCCCCTCTCCCCCCCCGATTATCCAGGGGGCCTCCTGCCGGTCTGACCACACGCAAGATGTCCGCTGCGCATCTTGATTTTGCATCCGCTTCAGCTCGTCGGAGAAATTCCTGTCACGCGGCTAAACATTTTTATGGCACATTAACAACTGTTTACGTCTTGCTGAATATTCGGCAATTATGCCACCATTCGCTGATATTTAACACTGTCCTGCTGAGTACCTCGAGCTAAAATTAAGGTAAACTTAATTAATGTCGGTGCATGCCTGAAGTGTCTGCATTTCATGGCTGCAGTTTATGAAAAAAAACGTGGTTTTAAAATTCTAATTCATAGTAAAGTACATAATAATTTAATGCTATAATGTACTGTAGCAAATTAGAATGACCTTTTAACGGTTTTTCACTCCTGGGATGCACCCAATATCCAAAGAATTTTCTGTGAGAGAAAGAAAAAATATCCTTTTCAAACTAAAGGCTTAAATCTGGTTGGAAAACAGCCAGTGAATAGATGGCTTACCTCTCTCCCCCCCCCTGCCACACACACACACGCTTTTACTAATTTGGTATCTTCCTTACACTTATCTAGGTAAATCGTGTCTCTAAATCAGCCTTACTGTGTGGGTGTCATGCTCTGCCCTTTTTGGTCTGGGCTACAAGCTCACTGCAAACCTCATGTTAAGAGAGGGTTAGGCACTGACTACCTAATGTGGATTTTCTTGGTTTAAATCCACTCATGACCTTCCGATGCCACCTGACGGGGTTTCCGATTTGTTACAGGGATGAACTGTTAATCCATTGTGATCTACACATGTGGGCTTGAATCCAATTCTTGTTAGGGAAACTTCTGAGGGGTCCGTGAGTGGGTCGGCTGGTCATGCCAGTGGTCAGAAGGTTGCTAGTTCAAATCTCATGCTTTGTAGAATAACCGCATCTCCATTGGTTAATGGTGCCATGTCCTTACCTCCCTGAGAAATGCTCTGTACTAAAGGCTAACCTAAGGTTTGCTCTTACCTCTATGTGTATTTGTTACACCTTTGCATGTATCGCTAAAGAAAAACGAGAGAAAGATGGGATATTTTCACATCCCAGTGTATCTGCTCTTTTACAAATGGCAAATGAAGCCACACAAGGAGGAATCTGGAAGAAGAAATGTTTTGTAAATATTTTCATGCTATGTTTCGATAATGGATTTCCATTGATAAATCCTGACACCTTAATGCCCCTGTTAAAATATGTCATTAAATGTTTTATATAAACACGTTAAATATTGAAGGTAATCCTGGCTTATGTCACAGTAACAGAGCGACAGTCCCTCAGCAGTCAATGGCACCAGTGAGAACTGTGGCTCTGGACAGATCACATGATCTCCCCCTCCCAGCTTTTGACCTTGGATATGCCGCTCAAACCACACGGCCTGAAAAATTGATGACAACCCGAGAGGCCGCAACCCACGGCAAGGGGGGGGGGGGGAGGGACGGCACAGATCAATTATTCACCCGGCGTGTCTCTCGGAAGGTTCCTTCCTCTGACGTCCTCTGAATAACTCGCCTCCGTGTGACTCTCACGTCCGCGAGGCGGGGAAGGTCAGGGGATCGCAGACAGGAGAGCACTGCACTAAAGGTCTCACTAATCTCATCCCAAGTTTGCTCATTAATAATTCATATATTTTCCCTAAAGCCCATAAAAGGAGGCATGAACATTTAATGAGAGCTCAGGTTAAATGGGACATTTTATGTTCATAAATGGTTCATAAACTTCTCCGTAAATGTTTTGTGAATGCTAATAAGGTTCCCGCTTTGCCTTCCTAAACGTTCTGCGTCCTCAGGAATGAGATTTGGCCGGTACGGTTCAATTAGCAAACCCTGCTGATGTGAAAGATAATGGACGTTTCTGTCATTTTTACCGTAATTATAATTTATGTAGCCTGCTATTTTTCTGAATCAGTCTGGTGATTTTTTTTTTGTTATTGATTCATTTATGTATCCATCCATTTCCTGTAACCACTTAGCCTCTACAGGGTCATGGGGAGTCCGGAGCCTAGAAGGCAGAGAACAAGCGAGGATGGGGCGGCATCCCATCACAGGGCAGAATCACACATTATTCACTCACACATGCACACCTACAGGCTCCAGTTCACCTTAGTTCAAGAGGGCATGAAATCATTAAGAGGTATGTGAACCAAGCTCAGACGCAATGACCTGCTACGGGTAACCAGTCTCGTATTATATGAGATGTATTCATCGGTTTGAAATGAAGGATTTTTTTGTTGCCCATTTGGTAACTACAGTAAATGGAGGAAATAAAAGAGCAGATTGAACAGACTGAAACCCAAAATCCGTCAGTGACGGGCACCTCACACCTCTGGTTTACCCCCACAGATGAATCGGAGTTACCAGACTGTGTATGGTGTGTCATTGTGCCCTGTGATGGCTTGGTGCCCCATCCTGGCTTATTCCCTGGCTGGCGCCCGAAGCTTCTGGATGATCCTACATAGAATGGATGGACAACAAACACCCATGTTCTCAGCTTCTTGGCGTGTTTTTAATTTTCGAGTGTGAAATGTCCCCTTAGCCGGTGACACACTTGAACCCTCGATACCTCTGATCCCCTGCTCCCTTTCTCTAACCTCCTTCTCTTACTTTCTCTCTCTCTATCTCTATCTCTCCTTCTCTGACTTTTGTTCTCTCCCTGTCCCCCTCTCTCCCTCCTTCCATGACTTTCTCACTTTCCCTGTCCCTCTAAGATCCTTCACTGACTTTCACTCTCCCATCCATCTCTCTCCCTCCTTCTCTGACATTCTCTCTATCCCTATCCCTCTCTCAGCCCTTCCCAAGCTTTCTCTCTCTCCCTGGCCCTCTCTCCCTCTTTCTCTGACATTCTCTCTATCCCTCTTTCTCTGACTTGCTATCCCTCCCTCCTTTTCATTTCAGTCTCTCCCTATCCCTCTCTCTCCTTCCTTCTCTGACTCTCTCTCTCCCTCCTTCTCTGACTTTCACTGTCTCCCTATCCCTCTCTCTCCCTCCTTCTCTGACTTTCACTGTCTCCCTATCCCTCTCTC
>JAABNX020000047.1:14381312-14398723 GCA_015163995.2 Mormyrus lacerda | reverse complement strand
TCCTTCCTTCTCTGACTCTCTCTCTCCCTCTTTCTGTGACTCTCTCCCTATCCCTCTCTCTCCCTCCTTCTCTGACTTTCTCTCTCTCCCTCTTTCTGTGACTCTCTCCCTATCCCTCTCTCTCCTTCCTTCTCTGACTCTCTCTCTCCCTCTTTCTGTGACTCTCTCCCTATCCCTCTCTCTCCCTCCTTCTCTGACTCTCTCTCTCCCTCTTTCTGTGACTCTCTCCCTGTCCCTCTCTCTCCCTCCTTCTCTGACTTTCTCTCTCTCCCCATCCCTCTCTCTGTCTGGCTTTTGCCAAAAGTTCACACCCACAAGTTTAAGAAGCGATTACCCTTCCTCTGAAAAGCAGGTAAATGACCTGCCCGGGGTTCCAGGCATGCAAACCGCACGGTCATAGTTCATCTGATTGGACAGCTCACGTAGGACATTTCAGTGTGCAGCATCACCAGAGAACGACAGTTAAATGTGGGTCGGCAGGGTGTGGGACACACAGAGGCGGGGGTGACGTTGCGTAGACCGCATCCCCCGTTTGAGCTAATGAATAGCGCAGGAGTGTTAGCGTTAGCCATGACGGTCTTCACAGCCTGTTCCCTACTCGAGAGCTGAAGCAGCGTGGAGGGTCTCCTATAATTAGCTACCACCATCTGGCTCCCACTAATTAAGCATGCTATTTGAGCATCAGAAAAATAAAGAAAGGTTCAAATAAATTAGGTAACAATTTAGCTTGTTAATAATTAGTTAATTGTAGTAGTTAGGGATAACCTGCAAGCCAGCATCACAAGTCCCAGGAGGCACCGTTCTGCTGTAGCTCCCAGAAAGGGACTGCAGTCATCTCTATGAAGCTCCCAGCTGGGTTAAACCATAAGCTGAAGATAACTCACATGTTCTCAATAGGCACTTGTCACTGGGTAAGGTACACAAGACCTTCCAGAACTTACACCATGCCATTGATCTGTCATTTATCTCAACCCTTTTTATTTTACAAAATATGAGCTGTATTGATATGTTCATATAATCAAGTCAATGCACCAACGTGGCTGACTGGCTAACTGATATAGCTGACTTACCCAGAGACCGATGGGCTGTCTCTATTTCTAATTAGGCTAAAGCGATGCTCACTGTCCTTTGCAAGTCAATTGTATCTATGGCCACTGAGTTTAACAAACCATGAGTTTAGCAAAAACTGCAATATTTTGGCAACAGCAGCGTTGGTGAATAGATTTAAAAAAATAAAAATAAAACAAGAAATGGAAGAGCTTGTCTAATTGGCTTCCAGAATTTTGCTCGGTCTGGTGCATAGACAAAATGACTGGGGGGCAAATTGACTATATTCTCTTCAAAGAGCTTCTTTCCATCCTTAGGGCTGTAATACTGTTATTAATTAAGATTCGTAACTGCACTGGATAATGTCACTGGGTGATGGCAGCGTATGCATTTACCTAACCAGTGAGGAGAGGCAAGCACTCAGTTTTGTTAGATTTCAATGTATTGCACTTTCATCATATCATGAAATAAAACTTTATAAACATCACAAAATGTATAAAAAATGTCTCCACAGAGTTCATAACAAGCCTCTTTCATCCCCTTGGTCTAGAAAAAAATGGCTTTTTGTCAGCTACCAGCTCTAAAAATGTAATTATTGGATTGTTCACAAGCGACCTCAGCTCCTGTGCTGCACTTTCGGGGGTGTGTCTGAAACACGTTTTAGGAACCTGCACTAGATTAGAGTTTAGTTACCTCCAGGGGGCAGTGTTGTACCAGGCAGGAGAAACAAGAAATCAAGTTTATTGAAAGGGTTTTTTTGTGTGCTGGATGAAAAACCCGTAAATGTAAATTTTATTTCAGTCCATAAGAAGAAAGCTGTTTATCAGAACATAACTCTCAATGTGTCCTCTTCATTTTTGCACATTATAACTTCTTAACTTTCATGAAAAATAATTAAGCAGTCTATTGAACGCACGTCTTTTGATTAAATTTGATTAAAAAACAAAAAATCCAAGAATGTCTCTGTTTCTCATACTTTATGCCGATTATTAAATAGATTATGAATAGAGTCATTAAACAGAGCTATTAAATTGATTCCACTGACAGATCCGTAATTTTGTCATTATAGTGACACAATAGAATGGTTACTTGCCATTTTTTTCACTTCTTTATTATTTTGCCATTAGTTTAGTTGATCAACAGAAACAGCAAAAAAAAAAACAAGGTCAACATAACGACCGTAACAACAAAATATGTCTGTCTGCGTTGGTTTTCGTGGAAGCCTTTTACCGCGCAATGAGCGAGCAGCTCCATATTGACTCAACAGGCATTCATCCCCAATGGCATTCTGGGAATGAATCAGCCAAAACGCATTCAATGCGCCACCTAATCTATATGTCTGTAGCAGCTTCCCCTTTGGCCTTTACCTTTCCCTCTTTAAGCTTAAATGGAGCATAATTAAGGCTAAACATGTACCTTCTAAAGCCAAGTGGATGTTTGTCTGGAGGGTCCGCCTTAAACTTAAAGGCCCCGCAAACACTGGACGTGAAACGTAACAATAGATATTTTAGGACATCTTGTTCTTTTCTGATTCACACCTACCCCCAACACACAGACACTGACACACACAGGGTTGTAATAATACCTTTGTGGGGACTCTCCATTCATTTATATATGGAAAAGTATAATCACAACATGACGACCTTAACCTCTATCCAGCCCTAACCTTACAAAACTTTACAAACAAAATATGAGGCCTTTGGGTCTTTGTGGGGACCTGAAAAGTGGTCCCACAACTTTAATAATTTTGGATCATTTTGTCCCCTCAATAAAATATAAACATAATCCACACACACAAACCCTCCAGCATTTCCTGGGAAAACAAAGCCAATCAGGGAGCCCTGTCTCTTGTTACAGTGATGGCCTCTGGTCACTGATGGATGTGGGCAGTTAGTGGCGTTGGGGGGGGGGGGGGGGGGTGGTCTGGAATGTTACATCCGACCTCCACACCTTCGTCCAGGATTTATCATGATCACAGAGGAGAGGCATTAAGGAAAGACCCGAGGGTTCTGGCCGGAGAGCCGAAAATGCATTTGCTGCCATGACAAGTGAAAGATAAAGTCACAGAAAAGGGGACCTTGGTTCACTCAGCCTGACGTCACATGACAGCAGAAGTCGTGAAGTCACCGCCCCCCTCCAATTCCACTCTGCCTTGAAATTAAAGCTCCACTTGTCAGACAAGTTTTTGCCCCCCAGACTCCATACACAAATACTCCCTCCGTGGGAAATGCTCCTTCAGTGTTGACGACTGTGCCGCTAAATGAGATCTCCCTGGTCTTCCTTGCTTACGCCTCATGATATATGTTAAGCCTAAACAGATGTTAATGATTAGCACTGGTGGGAAGCAGCTCCAGCGGAATACAAACATCGAGTCCTTTGTATTCGCCGCTACACGCCTTCCATTGCCAATTCGTTTAGCTACTTTCAGCCATTCTTTACTGCAAACAACTTTAACATAACAGCGTGAAAGTTGCGCTTTCGAGGAAACCTGATTACATGGTTCATTCATTAAATTCTCTGTGGCTCTGAATTGGCAGTTTTTCGTATTCTACCTCCATATATAGATGTTCGTCTTAAATAACTTCTTTTAATGATGAGAGCGTCCTTTGTGCTTTTTATACAGAGACTAAAATATCTCTGAAGAGACATTTTATCATTTGATGATGAATTTCCGAAGGGTTGTTAATTCTATTCCGACCTTTTCTGGGGGTGGTGTCAGGTTCAACGCAGACTGGTCACTGGAAAATGGTTCGGAGATTACAACAGATATTAATTTTATGATCAGGCATCTGTTTTAATACATGCATTGCATAACTGCTGAGATGCAAATTTTTAATCACACCCAAAGGTTTTTTAGAAAAAGTTTAATACCCAGGTGGGGCGGTGCCATTGTATGTGTTTAATGAACATAAATTGTATTAAGCTCAAGCAAAACAACCAAATAAAGTAGAGTGTTTCCCAGTCCTCTGGGCCACAGACAGTTTTTGCTACCTCCCAGCTCCCAGTAGGGAGCAGAAACGTTGACCAGCTGTGGGTCCCCAAGGACTGGATTGGGAAACACTGGAATAAACTCCGGTCACTGGAATAAACACCGATCACACATCCAGGAAGTCCTGCAAAACAGTATTCATCCATACATCCATCTTCTATAGCCGGTTGTCTTATGCAGGGTCACAGGGGTCTTGTGGGAGGCCTGTCCCACAAGCCAGGGAATAACCCAGGACAAGGCGTCAACCAGTAAATATTCAGTACTTGTAATACACATTATCTGAGACTGGCTACGCTGTTGTACGAAGTATGATTTATCAAAACTGAACTATAACCAAAATCAGGTCTCTATTTTATCTCGTGGCAAAACATCTTAGTACAGTTATGTTTGGTTTGGAAGAAAACAGTATGATTTGCTTACCTACTGCACATATCAGTGGACAGTCAAAAAGCTTTCACAGTTTCAGTGTCGGCATAGTTACGGTTTTGCTTTTCTTGGGTGGTATAGTGAGTAGATTCGGTGGTGTTTTTGTTTGGACTGATTTAAGGAGATCGAAAGTGAAGCGTTCAGTATTTAATGTAAGATAATCAGTAATCCCCACAGAATGTGTTTGCCTCTTTGCTTTCCCGTTTTTAATTCGGCCCTGGTAATTGGCACCGTGGGCATCATTAACGCCGACGCCATAGCAGCCGCCGTGCCAGCGCACCTCGGCTCACCCGTCACCATTTTTTCCCGTTCCTCCAGAAGGATGTTTACGAGGACTCCGATCTCTGCAGCTTGGCAGTGCCGCTGGGATATTTGCTGGCATAACCCGAGGAGTGAGAGTGGAAGGGGCTTGGGACGTGGGCGTCGGGGCAGTGAAGCGGTAATGGCACAGCTGTGTATCTGCTTCAGTCAGCAAGCTGCTCCGATAAAGGCTTTTTAAGGCTTTTAACGGCGGCCATGTCTGCCCGTGGGTGGCTCAGTGGGGAGCACCCCTGCCTCGGTTGGGGGGGCGGGGCCTCCATGTGTGTGTAAATCTGTGTGTTTTCTCCATGTTGTGCAGCTTTCTATTGAACATTCATGGGAAACCTACACTAAGTACAAAGAACCTGCAACTGGAGGAATCTGCACCGCTAAACTATCCATTGCAGAATGTGTGTGTACCTCGCTATTGACTGGCATGCTTCCAGGGGCTCCCCTGCCTGTGATTGGCTCCTGCCCCCTCTGGTGACCACAAATTGCACCAGCAGTTGGAATTTGTACGGATCTTCAGCTCTAGAAGGTAAACCCTTCAACAGCAGGACAACTTCTGAAAGCCAAGGTCTTGTCCCTGTATTCCTGCAGAAGCAGGATCTTCCTGAGCATGTTTATCAGTGTCATAGCATTAGAAGCCGTGGTTCTGTCACGATTGTGAAGCTCATGGTTTTGCGCATGCACACAGGCTAATTCATTTATGCAATAACATATGATTTCAGTCTTGCCACGTTGCATTTGCGTTAACACCTACACGACTAACCTCAGACAGGATGAGGACTCTCAGGACGGAGGAAAGGAGAAAAGAACAAGGGCATTATTTGGATTAGACAGCTTAATAAGCTGGGGAAATTCGACAAACACAGAAGACGGGCATTTTAGCTTCTGCAAAGGGACGCAGATAGTGAAACACATGTTGGAAATCCATCACATTGGTTAATTCACATTGGTTAATTCACATTGGTTAATTCCAAACATACTCAAAATTATAAAGAATGGCACAAATGATACTTTCTGAATTTTTTTGTGGTTACAGATACTGACTGAACTGAAAAGTGATGGAGAGAAGATGCTCTTTCATTCAAGATGAAAGCGAGAAGAAAGATGAATGGGGAAAAGGGCCAACGAATAAATCTCCTTTGCAAAGAAAGGGATGAGCAGACTTCCAGAACCTAGTTCCTAGCTCTGCACGTCTTCTCCGTGCGCACACTTGATGCTTCCCGTCTTCCCGTGCGTAGCAGGACTGCGGGTTGGCTGAGGGCGATAGCGACAGGCCTGTAGACCATCTGAGTCTCTCATTGTCTCCGCCTCATGTTCTGTCATTCCGCCGATGGGTCATTACCTATGCAATGCAAAAACACAGCAGCCTGCTAATAACAGATCACACTTTGGTCAGAACCTACCAACCGGCTTTTGCCATAAACTAACACGCCTCACTGCAGAGAAATCTGCGCAGTTTTTCTCAGCGACCCTCAGTGAATGGGATCAAGAGGTCATGCCACTTCCATATTGAACTCCTCCTGAGGTCATTACCCAACATCCCTGAGATGCTAGTTTCCATTTAGCATTAGTGCTATGATAATGGCAGTGCTGAACTAAAATCACTACCGGGGCCCTACCTACAACTCAGGGCCCTTTGGTACAGCCCAGGTTACCCTGTGCATAAGTGAAGCCTTGGGTGATGGTGATTCCTCTCACTCCGTGCCTTGAACGTGGTCATGATTCGTCACATTGCTACCCAGCATACAGGGCGTGTCAGACACATAACACCCGTGCTACAGTGTGCCGAAAGGGCATTTCCAAGCATGGGTGTTCTCTGTTTGGGCACCATGACAGGCATCCGGAATGAGAGTGTGGTGTGCATACGCTCATTCCAGGTGACGTGTGATCACACGCCTTCGGCGTCGCCAAGCGGGTCAGACTCTCAGTGAGTATGAAGCTGGTTTTACTGGGCTAATTAGCAAACATGGTGGTCTAGTAGCAGCTTTTACCATCCCTGGGATCTGATCACATGCTTGGACACACTGGTCAGCCTGCAGCAGAATTGCCAGCTCATTGGTGATCTATAAGCACAGTTTAACGTGTGATTTCACCACTTTGATGGATGGCCCATCTACTAAATGGACTCTAGCTGACCTCCGTGACCTGGAGCGTAATCAACTTGACGGTGTCTTTTGTCACTGGGGTCCTACGCTCTACTGATACAGCCATCAGTGCGAGGGGCTGTCCGTCCCATCCCCGGTAAGTCAGATGAGCAGGACAGCTCTGGCCTCACAAGGGATGTTGGGAATGTTTCCCTTCGTGTGACCTCCACCCATCAACCTCTGCCAGATGGGCCTGACCTCAGGGCTGGGCGTAATCCAAACAAGATGTTCCCTGAGTATGGATTTCTTCAGTTTTTTTTTTCTCTTTCATTTTTGGTGCGATCCACATCAAAGGTGTGAAAGGAGAGACGGGTGACCCAGTAGGGTACAAAACTCTGTAATCTTACAATATAGGTTTCCTGCAGAGTCAAAGGTCAAAGATGGCCCTGATTTGCAGCTAGAGCTGCGACATTTACAAATGACACATAGTCCATCCTGCATGCAATTTGAGGAGTGCAGGTCCGGCCCTGGGTCATAGGAATTCACCAGGGGTTTGATCACCGGTGCTGTCCCGCAAGGGGCGGGGCAGAGCAGACGTACACCAGCCTAATTAAATTTAGTAAACAGGAAAGATGAGTGTAATTACGGAATCAGAGGAAGGCTCTCCAGAACGCCAGCGGCGCTCTAATGGCCTCCAAGTGCTTTCTTGGTGACGGGAGCTTATGATGGATGCCGGGGCCACCCACGGGACAGAAGAACGCCGCGGTACACCTACAGGGTGTTCCCTTGTCAGGTGGGGGGTCGGTTCCTGTGTCCTGCTTCGCACCACAAGGTAATGAAGCCGGCGTCGAGTCACGGAGGCAACTCCAGAAGCCCCGAATTGGACGGAGGCATTGTCTCTGCAGAGACCCGACTGGACCTAATGAGGATTCTGGAGCGTAACGTTACATGTGCGGTTCTTGCCGATTTTCGGTAATTCATTCACTGTGCGGGGATCAAACCCACTGTCTCGGCACTGTGCCAAACACATTAATTGCATCAGTCACGCATTACATTAGAACAGCGCGCTCTGACCGCTCCTGCGAAGTTCCGGCTCTTTCTGGGAGCTTTCCGGGGGCAGTAACCAGACACGCAGGAACCAGAGAGGCGAGCTCAACTGCACGTCCCCCGGTGTGCGGTTCCACTTAGCCGATGATGTCACCTCTCCCATGTGGCGCGGCTCTGTTTCCCTATTAGTTCAATTATTCACAGCGTCTAATTGAATCTCCAGACTCCAGGCGGCTCCCCCCATCCGGCCGCCCACCGCGACCGCCACCCCTCCAGCGCCCCCCCGCCCACTTGCATGAGCGCAGTGTATCGGTGGCGGGTCCGTGATGCCACTCTCCACTGAGAGACGAGACGATCCCCCACGATGGCTGGAAAATAAATATTTCAGTGCTTTCCATGGATTTGTTGACTTGCCAAGGCCATGGAGATGGCGCTTGAATGTTCACACAAGTATACACACACTGCTAGCCCATTTTCAGCCAGCCTTGATCCAGTCTTATGGACTTAGGCTGAAGTACCACCCGGATAGCTGGGTACTCTCACAATCTCACATTCACACAGGAAAGGCTATTTCTAATCTCCTGTCTCACTGAACCTCTTTGAACTTATGATCTTCATAGTGGTAAGATGCTTTCGTGAAAAGTCCCCCACGGGTGTTAAGACCGTAGGACGGATCCCATGGCAGCCATGGGGTTGGGTGATGTTTTTCACATGACACGGGTAGAGTCACATGACTCGGAAAGGGTCACATGACCTGGATGGACAAGGCCGAGGCCACACTGGAGCTGCGAGATTAGCTTTACCGCATCACCCTCTCGCTCGTGGAACTCAGTGAAAACACACAGCTGCCAGCACAACACCATAATGGGCACATGCAGACCCGTGGGTCGGAAAGCAAAGCCAGCTCACGAGAGCAGGAGGACGGGACAGGCACATAGTGCAGTCTGACGTCCACGTTCCCCTGAGCAAAGCTCCTCAGCATTAAATCTCCAGGTCGAGGAGGAAGACCATGTAGTTCAAGTAACAGCAGTGGAAAGAAAGAGTCAGAAAGTAGAGGTGCATCCTCCCAGTGTCCTTCCAGTGTCCTCCTACAGCCAAAAAACCTTGCATGTCTTTATTTTATGGGGTCACTATTTTCTTCTTAGTCAGTACTCAGGGTAAATATTCAATGTGCACTCTATGGCCACTTTATCAGGTACAACTAGTTAATACCTGGTAGGTCCCACTTTTACCACCAGAACCATTTTAGCAAGTTGTGGGTTCAATGAAGCCTTTATGCACACCACTGATATACTGAGCTGCTATTTTTGCATCTGTGGCCTTCCTGTTAGGTTTAACAAGTCTGGCCATTCTTCTCTGACCTCCTTCATTAACATAGTGTTTTCTGTAACAATGAAAGGGTGTTTTTTTTGTTCATCACGCCATTCTCTCTCAACTCTAGACACTGTGGAGCAGTGTTTCTCAATCTGGTCCTGAGGGACCCAGAAACATTCCATGTCTTTGCTCCCTCCAGGCCAGGAGCAAAAATGTGGACTGTCTAGCAGGGAACTCAGAGAGAGCAAAAATGTGGACTGGCTGTGGGTCCCCAAAAACCAGATTTGGAAACACTGGTGTAGAGCATGAAAATCCCAGGAGGGTGGAGATGCAGGATACAATGTTCAAAATCACTTAGATCACACCTCTCAGCCATTCTGATACCGAGCCTAATGCTGTATGAAAGTAATCAACACACAAAGTCTGAATAAGTGCTCAATGTAAGTACTCAATTTACAAAGTAATCGGTATACCAACTCCCTGCAAGTATGCAATGTAAGTATTCTGTATCAGTGGAGGTACACTGATACAGCTGCACTGGAAGCTGACTGCGAAATACACAACCTGTAGGCAAATCACTGTCATCTTAATTAACAGAAACATCCTCCTTCTCCATCTCTGATCAGGGGCTGCTTTTTGGCATGAAACCAAAGACAGGAATTATTCTTTTTCACATTTTTCAGGCATCTTATCACTGTATCGGCAAGAAACAGCCAAATGCTCTTTAAGATGGATATTCTCCGCTGCCTTTAATCACAAAGAAGCAGGATCACGGGGCCTGGAAACACTGGAAAGGGTGTCTGTGTGACCGCGTTACCGAAATAAATCACGCTTCAGTGGGAACCATTTCAGCCGGCACATCACAGTGTTACTCTTGGAAAGACCCTCCTGAGAATAAGAGTGGAAACAGGGCCTCTGAGATAAACACACATTAAACGTGCGATCTAAAAGGGTGAGCTTCTCTCCAGGAGGTCTGATGAGAGGCTTTCTCACAAATAGAGCCCTAAGGGTTAAAAGCCGCCCAGTGGGATTACACCCAGAATCCAATAAAAGATGCAGAAAGCCCAGGGGAAGCACAAACCTGCAATTTCCCGAAAACACGCACTTCCTGGCGAAATCCCTAAGCCGCAGCGACATGGCATTCCGGAATTAAATAATCCCGGGGAATCTTTGCTCATCACAATGTTTGGCTCTGGTTGTTGGAGATCTCGGAATGCCATTTTGGAATGGTGTTCTCTATTCCAGACCAGGAGAACGCATTACAGGACTTCTGGTTTGTGTGTTTAAGGGGCCAATGTCCCCCAGAATGTCCCGAGAATGAGACCTTCTTCACGCAGAGCCGCTGTCTGCTCCCTTATTGGTAACTGCAGCCATTGCAGAGTTCACAGCAGGT
This sequence comes from Mormyrus lacerda, assembly GCA_015163995.2. Classification (NCBI taxonomy): domain Eukaryota; kingdom Metazoa; phylum Chordata; class Actinopteri; order Osteoglossiformes; family Mormyridae; genus Mormyrus; species Mormyrus lacerda. The sequence goes on along the minus strand of JAABNX020000047.1, from coordinate 14,388,114 downwards.
CACGGCGAAACTCACACACCGCGCGTAATCTTCTCCGCGCACGCAAGATTATACAGATGGCCGTCAGGACCTGGTGGATTAAAATAAGACGTAATTACATTTTCCTCTCCTACTTTCCTGCTCCCTCCGTCTCCAACAGTAGTTACAGCCGAGAACCACTGGCCAAATATTTTGTCTTTAGTTTTATAGAATTTAGCAGGGAGGCCAGCACAAGATTAGCTTCTTAAATCTCAACAACAAAGAAAGGCAACATGCCAACAATTAATAGTTGGAAATATGTGAAAGAGAGCAACTAAATTGTTTTCTGCATGGAGCTGGAGTAACCATTATAGCTTGTCCATATTGGTTGCATTCTCTAATTGCTTTTCCTTATTGATTGCAGCATGGACAATGCCGAAAAAGTATGTTAATGGTCAGAGGTGAGAAAAACTAAATCTGAGGATCATTTCTCTTGCTGATTCCCAGTAAAAGGTAAGCAGCCACAAAGCAATCCTGCCCTCCATTGACATCCCACAAGTCCTCCCTGCCCCCTGGCCAGTGCTGACCGAGCAATCATCCAGCTATCCATGATTTGACGAGGCGCGTCACTGTACTCCAGTCTGACAGCATTGACATCATGTGACCACATATTTCCTCCTGGGCTGGAGAGGAAATGCAAGCACACCTGTACCAGTCTCTTTGGCTACATATAATCGATGAACAGAGAATCACTGGGGAGACATATAGTTAAACTGACTCAGATGTTATTTCATTCAAGATCTTTATGTATATATAGCATATAGTGGCCAGTGTCTCCTCTTACAGTGTCAGCTCAGAGCTATGCATTCCAATATGTATGAATAAATACCTACACATAAATACGCTTAAAAACACATTCCTGAGCCTCTTGGCTTATATGCAGGCTGTAATAGCATCCCCTCTGTGGTTCGCCAGACGAGCAGCGATCATGACTAATCAGGGCTGAATCACGACAGCCGGAGACGTGCGATCTCACCCCCATCTGGGGTTTCCCGCAAATCCCAGACACGTCTAAATTCGTTTGTCGCATGGGGTCACGCGCCAAGCCGCAGCTGCCGGTGGGGCGCGGCCGATCCGCATCCGCGAGCGCAAACGGTGCCCGGCTCCGGCCTCGTGACCCGCCGCCCTCGCCCTGCGACAGATTCGTCCCAGGTGACACCTGAGCAGAGTCACCCCTCCCTCCACCCCCTCCGTCGCTCAGCTGAAACCTTTATAAGCCTTTTGATCTCAGGGCAATTTAATTCTCCAGACAAGGCCGAGCTAAAATAAACCCTCAGTGACGACTCCTGCATTTAGATCGTCGCTCACGCGCTTAATAAAGCCCCTGGCACAGGGGTATCTTAGCATCGGCCACAAAAATATGTGCCAGGTTTCACCGTGCCAACATGCTATTAATAAGTATAGGGGCACCGCGTAATAATGAGTAATAATAGGATGCAAAGTGCTATTCCCTCCTGAAATACAGACCATCAGAATTTGTAAACAAGCTTTGTCGCTAATAATATGAATGATGAGACGCCATTACATGAAGTTACATGTGCAAATGCTTCTTTGTCGGACATAACATAATTACGCTACTGCCTTTAAGATTTCCAAACATTTTTAGCAGGCATAGATGACATGCAGTCAGCAGATATGTCTCTAGTAAATTCCACGAACGCCAGCCTGATAATTAGGAGGTCTGTGTAATAGCAGGATTGGCTGAAGGCCTTCGTTTAAAAAACCCGTGTCTGGGTTAGATGTACGGTAACTGATTTTGCACGTGAGTTGTTGCTGTGTACAACATAAGGCTTGGTAACCGATACAAAGCCGGGGCGTGTACATGTTTTTCTGTCGGAAAATATGTTACAGCACAGTGACAGGAGGCTTTTATAAATTTATGGATTCTGACGACTCATGTGCTTTCCGCCCATGTAAGATCCATTGAGACAGGCTTGTAGGTTCCCTTAGTAGCTAGTGAACTAACTGCTGTTGACGGGAAGACTGGGCGGTGAAAGGGCTTTTTGTTCCTTGTGTCTTCAGATGAGCCCTCCGGGACCCAACGGAAGGTCAGCCTTTCGTAAGTGCTGAGAGGTACTGGGAGGTCTGTTAGTCCAAGATGGTGGGGATGATTTGCTGGGGTTAATCTGGACATTTGCAGAAATGTAACACACTCACATTTAGCTATTACTCTATTGACCTCTTATGATAAATGCTTTTTTGAACATCAGAAGAACAATCAAGTAAAGTAATGTTTCTCAATCCAGTCCTCAGTGACCCCCAGACAGTCTACATTTTTGTTTCCTTCCGGCTCCCAGCATACCTGAACTAAACAATCAACAACAAACCAAACAATCAAGAATAAACCAAACAATCAACAACAAACCAAACAATCAAGAATAAACCAAACAATGAAAAACAAGCCAAACAATCAAGAACATCGAATACATGGTGCAGGTGTGTTGGTAACTGGGAACAAGCAAAAATATAGACTGTCTGAGGGTCCCAAAAAAATACGATGAGAAAGATTGAAGTGAGGACCTGGACTTCAGAAAAATTTAGTCCTTCCTCGTTACACAGGTGGGTCCATCCCATCCTTTTTTCACCCAGCTGCTTAGAAGCAATAATGAATAAACAGGTACTGAGCTCCAGAATTTAGGCCAGACTGCCAGAAGGTGGTCTCGGGCCTGGTGTGGGACCGGGTCCATTTTGGAGTAGAACCATGGTGGGAGTGAGACTCTGAAACTGCAAGGTCTGGTACGTGCTTCGTAGGGGAATTCGGCGGGATATGAAAGCAGAACGCACCGCTAGGTGCATGTCCAGAAGAAAGCACTCTTACCGCTGAAGGGTTTCAGGGGAACAGTTCTGCTCTTTCTGTGGTTCAGCGTGGGTTTGTGAAGAAGCCAAACGTACCTTCCAGTACCAGAAATTTCAAGATAGAACCAGAAAAAAAACCATGAGAGAAGTGTGAGAAAGTTCTTTGGTATTCACCTGCACTTAGCGAAACGTGCTTATTGTAAGAGGTTGAAATGGTAAAATCAGTTACCGGCCTTAATTATTATGTCAATAAAAATTAAATGCATTCGAATGAATAATTCCTAAAGATATGCTGGGTAATTGGGTCACCTCAAACTGGCAGGATTAGGGACTCTAATCCCATCTCCACTCTGTATATATGGAATTTGCATGCAGAGGTGTATAGAGGGGCGGAACCACAGGGGAACTGGTCCCATCTGAAAACTGATTGGCCCCAGGAGTGCTGCCACTCACCAGTTCAAAACATATTATTGGCTAATGAATTATGAATAATTATATTAGGTTAACTGGCTACTCTAAATTGTCCATAGGCATGAATGTGAGTGTGCTTGTCTATGTCTGTCTGTGTTGGCCCTGTGGTGGACTGGCGGCCTGTCCAGGGTGTACCCTGCCTCTCGCACGAAGATGCTGAGATTGGCTCCAGCTTCCCCGTGACCCAAAATGGATAAAGCAGTATAGATAATGGATGGATGGCTGGAATTATGAATTATGGCTCCCACCTTAAAAAATCCACCCTGTTTGTACGCTTTGTACTGGTGTCTCAATGACATAATTCATATCACAAAATTGCTTGTGGTTGTACAGTATGTGCCCTGTACTGGACTAGCATTTGCCCCAAGTGTAACCCAGCTGAGGCCAGGGACCCTGAGTAGGTTATGTGGCTGGATGATGGACGGGTAATACAATAATCATGGCTCATTAGAAGAGTTGCATGTTCAATGTGAAGAGTTTTCAAGTCCTGCTTCAGAAGAAAAAAGGTCATGCGGAAGCTCTGGAGATCAAGCTGCTGTGTACTAACTTGCCTCAACAACTGACGTTGCATATCTGTGGTCTCACTGGTGCTGGAATACAACTTGAGTAGACTTTCTCTGTGTTCTTGGTGTTCGGACTTGCATTCCACAGACAAACCTTACGCACTTTGAGATAAAAAGCTCAGGGTGCCTGGTTACATCTGAAGGAGGTTTTGGCAGACCTCTGACAGAGAAGGGCAGGGCATCCTGTCATGGCTTGGCTCCACTCGTTCAGTAAGAAGAGAAATGTAATGCAGTGTGATGCGTTATCAGTGCCAGGACTCTGCAAACCACATTTCTGCTTCTTTCACTGAGTTTCAGAAGCCTGAATTGTAGACAGTGCCCTCTGCTGGTGGGGTAGATGAACACCAAATCTTGCATAACATTAGTTAATTCTCAAGCTACATTTATGTTATTCATAGCAAACAAAAAATATCCTGAATCAAGGGCATGCATCCATCCACTTACCTCTTGTCCTAGTCAGGGTCATGGGGGGTCCAGAGCATACCCCAGAAGGTACCGGTATGAGGCAGGGAATAACCCAGGACTCGGTAGTTGATAGGATCTGGTTTTCATTTCATCCTCCAGATATTTCCATTGATGAAAAAAAATCTTAATATGTTACTTCCTTCCCTAAGAATAAAATTTGGCTTTTAATATAGAACAAAAAGCCAAAAGAGAAAGTGAAAGCACTGCGAATATTAACACAGGATACATGGGCAGTAAAGGTGTCCCACTACAGTGCAGTACAGGGCTGTGTGGTCTGGAGTTGCTCCCATTACAGAAGGACACCTTCATTTTTTCAATCTAAAAAAGCGCTCAGTCATACTCATTCACTTACACAGCTGCACACCAAACAGGCAATTTACAGTCATCTATTCACCTAATCGGCATCTCCTACACTGCTGGGGGAAAGCGGAGGTGCTCAAAATCCCTCACAAACACCTGCAGCTATTGGACGTTCCTCAGTAAAATCAGCACTTTGGGTCACGCCAGGTCTTCTTGAGTTCATTTTTCAATGATTAATGTTTTTCTTTTCGTTTTCCAGCCAGTTTTATTAAGCCAAAATCCGCCATCTCCTCTCTTTCCACAGTTTCTGCTGCCTTTTACAAACATTGTAATGTAATACGGACATCATAAACAGCAGGTTTAGGTCTGGCAGAACATGTCACATTTACCTCTCTTTAACCCACCAGGCAAAACTATGCCTTAGTAATGGTGCACCATCCAAACGTTTTACATAAGCTACAGGGATTACATCACATCACTCCATGCGTCACATCGCTTGACTCTTGGTTGAGTGCAGGTGAGTGAAACACTTGTGTGCAAGTGTCAGCACCAATGAACAATATAACTCAAAGTGTATAGAACAGCATATATACTCAGGGGTGCCATAAAGCAGGGGGGGGAGTGTTTAAGACAATTCTACATAGGGGTTCTAGAAAATTTGCAACACTATTGGACTGTTCTGGGTTGGGACCCCAAAATTAAATGCTGTCATGGAACTCAAATTGCCTACCGGCGCTCCAGCATCACTACACCGTAATGATAAATAGTGCAAAACTGCTACAGTATCATGCATTTGAGTCAATGTCACATAAAGGTTTAAAAGATTCTCTTTAAGCTTCAATGAACATTAAAATGGAAACACTGGACAAATTCACCGTTTTCTGGTATTACCACATATTACAAGAGGTTCAGTGGTGAACAAATACGCCCGACTTGCAATCATCTTAACACAAAGAGACCTAAACGAGTGGCTTAACCTACGACAATAAGAGAGGAATCCAGACTGGGAGTATTGAATGCCTGGGGAGGGGTGTTTTCTCGTCTTACACCCCATCAAATTAGCACAACCTCCTCCCCTGACATACCCCCCCCCCCCCAGGGCAAGAGTTTAGGTCTTTAATTTGACTTGAAAATAAAGAATGAAATGGGGGGTGTTATGTAACGGCTTCAACCACACCAACGTGATTAAGGTTTTTTGTCCTCTATCCTGTCATCCCAAGCTCATTTTGGCACAAACCGGAACTGACGGGTGAGGAGTTCAGGACCATTGTTTTGCCGTGACAACGGGTTCAAGATATTAGAGCCAGCAAAGGAATGAGGGCAAGTCCTTGTATGATAATTTGGCAGGACATGCCCCTAATTTCATGGCTCGTGTTAGCGGGTCAGTTTGGTTTTCTTGTTCCTGTTTCTCGCCTTGAGAAATGAGATATTTAGTATATCATCTGTCACTGAAAGACTAAACTGAACTTTCTATGACAAAGTTGGACTTGCTGGGGTAGAAAAAAGGCCGCAACCTATTTGGGCGTCGGAAAGTTTGAAACGTGAGCGTTTAAAAGCCCGGACAAGGAGCCTGTATGCTCTGCTTGCAGTTCAAAGGGGAGCCCTGAGGAATCGTGACAGCTTGAATGATCACATTGTGAGAACCCTCTCCAAGTCACATGAGGTCAGGGCCATGCTGATTGGTAGGCAGGGGCCACACCTCCCTCCACCTTCCCCTCCACGCACACACGCAGGTTTGGAGCATGCTCGGTTTCTCCTTGCGCCCCTTTGTGAATTCACCTTGAGGCCCTGATTTCCTCAGTCTACCGCCACCCTGCCCCACCAGAAATTTAAGGCCAAAAAAACAGCACAGGTTTCAGGCAGTGACAAAAAAAAAAAAATCAATCCCATAATGCATGCTTGTAGTGCTCCCTCCCACCTGGCTGGAAGGAAGGAGGAGGGGTGGGGTGGGTTTTTTCTAAAACTCCTTTCCTGGCCCCCAGCCAGCAGCCTCAAAGCCAGGTCACAGGACACAGCTGTTTCCAATAGCAGGCAGCCAGCCCTGCGCTACACTGGGCCCTTTGTTAGGGACGCCACAGCAACAAGGGAACCGCGCCACCCCCCGGGCCTGTCCCCCAGCCAAAAAAGACTCTTCTGTACCCACACAAGTTATTTTCTTGTCACCCCCCCCCCCCGCTCCACATTTCCCC
>JAABNX020000047.1:14337780-14354786 GCA_015163995.2 Mormyrus lacerda | reverse complement strand
TACTCCGAGCTGTGGGGGGGTGGGGGTGGGGTGGTGGAGGGTGTACAGCCGTGTGACCATGTGACCCCTCGCCTGCTGCTGCCTTTGATGAGGGTGAGCCTAACCCTAGCTGCAACGAGGCAACAACAATTCCCGGAAAACGGTGGCTGCCCTCTCCGCACTGTTTACATGTGACTCATTGAGGTTATTTTTCGCTTTCATCATCAGACGCTCTGCCCCCAGGTTCCCTCCTCTGATTCGTTCTCCTCCTGTCTGCTTCTCTCCCTCCCTCTCACTCTCTCACTCTCTCTCTTACTCCCTGTTCCAGTTTTACTTGCATTGCAGACGTTCCAGAGCCTTTGTATGCCCAGGCCATGATGCCAAACAGAGACCAACCCAGAGTGAGGGAGCAGCGCTGCAACTTTGCCACCAGCAGAGGAGCCTGGGAGTCACGCCAAGTGAGCTCCCAGAGGGCTGAGCTTCTTTCTCCTGGAAGCTGCCCAGAGTTCTCCAGGACTTCCGCAGAGAGCTCCCATTTTACCTCGACGGGAGCTAATGAGGTGTCTGTTCTTTTAAGTTTCTCACAACTTAAAAAAAGGTCGAAAATTGTCTGCAAACCTTAAACAAAGGCAGAGAGCTTGAAAGAGGAGGTGGAGACAGATCATAAGGTTCGGCTTCTGGATGCTGTTTTAATGATGCATTCCCATGATGTTGGCAGGGAACAGTAATAACCCTCAGAGATGATGGATGGAGCTTCATTGATAAGCAATCCTAACCAGACACCTGACTAGTCTGAGAAGATCGATGTGGGGTTTAGATCACAGTGTGCCCAGAACCTCAGGTCTTGCTGAAAAAAACGTTATTTGATATAACAGTGTGTGTTCAGATGCAATCTTCTGATCCAGTTGATACCCAACAAAAGACATAATTAATAGATACAATTATTGCAAGTCCATGCACCCCTAACTGGTAGGAGATTCGCCACAAACCTCACAGTCCTCAAAGGGCTGTTTTGATGCAGCTCCATCATATGACAATGACTTTTCATTGTGGGGACATGAATTGAAGCAAAAGATCACTAACAAGCGCAGAAACGCAAAGTATTAGCAATAGCAAAGCTATGCAGCTTTTCTGAGAATGTCCACGCTAATCTGTAATGCTCATCTGACCTAATTATTTCCGTTGTTCTTCAGGCATACAGATAAGCCAATCAAACAGTACACAATAATATGAACAAGAGTCTGTAAATGCAAGGATCTCCCTCTTTTAGCTCTGCAGAGCAGCTTTAATGTCAAGACTCGTCTCTTCACAATACATTCTTGATGCGTCATGCAGGGCTGATCAGGGAAACAACAGGGGCATGGATATCCTGGCATGGGGCCCCAGCACTTTACAGGGCATTTTAATGCATAAAATATGTAATGGGGGCCCCAAGGTGATATTTTGTAAAGGGGCCCAGAATTTCTAGCTACACTGTCGATGATGATAGGCATATTATATTAATGCAGAAATAATTGCCATTAAAATCATTCTGGTATTGCCACAAACAGCAAAAAAAAAATACATTTCCAGTACATTTGAGAGCTGTCAGATTAGCCTTTTGGTATGAGAAATCTATTATCATTCATGCAGCGATCCAGCAAAAGGTGGAGCAGAAGATGAAATTTGAACAAAGGGATTTGTGAGGATTAGAGGAAAATGTATAAACTAATCAAGAAATCTGGCGTGTTTCTAAAGACTTCAATGGGGTTGCACAGAAAGGATGGCAATTCAGGGTCCCAAACGCCTAGAGCAGGGTTCCAGCCATTTCTGCAAAATCAAAGCAGATCACAGCCCATGCAGCTTTCAGTGACCATCAATGTCTAAATTATGCTGCCTGGTAACTCCAGTAAAGTATGGTTTGAAGTAGTAATGAGATTGTGACAACCTCCAACTCCGACCACTAGTCTAGGCAGCTGCGGCTCATATGGTGACCTCAACTTTTCCACTGTCCCTAATTTGATTTTGTCAATGTAACAAGCTGGTCCCAAAATCACAGCATAAACAATATGGCCGTAGATGGAGAAATGTACACAAAACATTTAGCGGCAGCTTGGCTATTTGACAAAAGGATGGGCTATGGGACTAGCGTTGCGAAGAAAAATATACTACCTTCTGCAGCCTCAGAAAAAAACAGGACAAATCTTTGCCATGTCCAATGAGAAAAGACGAGTCACATGAATACACTTAACGGTGTTTGTTATATAACTCACTGCTTAATTTCTCCTGCAGTCAAATCTCACAAAGCAGAAAACGTGCCAAAGTATTACAAAATTAACAGGCCATTAAAAAAGGCCCAGGCCTACTATAGAGGTGTCTGGGGCTGGGGGGGTGTTCCTCTTACTGTTAATAATTTCTTTTCCCATTAGATTTACTCAGTGGGGCGAAACGTAGGTCACGTTTGTTTGCGGGAAAGTTTGTTTCCAATGATATAATCAGCGAGTGTGAAAGCATCATTGCCTCATTGCCATCCGTGGGTGAAACGGGTTAAACTCCAACTCGCTCCAGCTAACGTTACCTCTAATTGCATCATGCAGGCGCGGTGAGGCTGAGAGCTCACACTTCTCCTCACGCGCCACAGACGGGATCCTTTTTTAGGAACCTCAGCCCCTGCTTTTGTCTTCAGATTTCTTTATGTGTTTTATCGGCCTCCAGTTGATAAGCGTTCTGAAAATCGCTGCTCGTGAATTTACTCTTTAATTGACTCTGGAAGAAAATGCGTTGCCTTTTATATGGTGCTAGACATGCAGTGTGTACGTTGTATGCTACAATATAAACACTGAAGAGGAATTGATCTCTCTGTGAACAAGCATGGCCTGGAAACCTTTCAACCATGGTTTTCACAGCGCCCTTCATGGAAGAAGCTTTTGACTGTTTTTGCAGATTTATTCAATGTTTTTTTTAGCAGCATATATCACTGCAAACAGGTACAGCGATTCGACTCTGATACCAGGACCCAGTGAACACAGTTTTCGTCTGTGTTGGGGGGGGTGCTCATTTCTTAATGCCCATGTCTTGGTTTTGGTTGAAAGTCACTGCAAGGTTGCATCACTCGGTGTGAGTCAGTGGCGGAGGGTTGCCTTGTCTGAGCCCCCCCTCTCAGTCTGTGGCAGATTGGGCTCCTCCGCCTCAGCCAGCCGGGCATCCAAACACAGGAAGTGAGTCACTTTTATTCACCAGCTGTCTGCCGCTCAGTGTGCGCCAAATTAGCTCCTGAAACATTCATTTTAAACTCAATTATTTAATATCCAAGAGTTGGAATTCTGAAACAAGAGGTTCTGAAACGGAATGAGGTCATTTATTCCCCGGAGATATCAGATTCTGGAGAAGGACAAAACCTGCGGTCCAGACTGGTAAATCCTGTCAGTGCACAACCTGTGTTTCACGAAATCACCATTCCTGAGGAGCTGTAAAAGTATCAACCGCAGCAAACCACAAAGAAAAGCTTTTGAGTCATTACTGGTCATTATGCATGGCTGCACCCGGAGTGACAGTGTGCGTGTGTGTGTGTGTGTGTGTGTGTTGGGAGGGGGGTGCTGTAAATTCTCCGCAATGTGTCAGTGCTGAGAGAACAGTCCGATTCCGTGCTGAGATTTCGGTGTCTGTCCTATTTCCCCAGTCCATGATCAAATTTACAACCAATCCACAAAAAAGCCAACCATAATTGTAGATAGTTTTCAATCAATTTATGATCTGCAGTGCTTATACATATTTTTAACAGGATAAAATAACATGAAACGGATCTCACGGGGAATTTGTACCGTCAGCTAATTTCTGACCCATGTTAGACTGCCAAGCTTGCAGAACTTGAAACACTGCTTAACATGGAAAGAGACACGGCATGCTCTCTCAAAACGGGCCCAGGGTGCCCGAACCGGATGAGTGGCACTCTTTTGGACCGAGACTGGTGATGCCGCCCCCTGCTTCTTAAGATGAGCCCAGCGAGTTCCCTGGGCTGCTCACACACACCTCACTCCCAGTACAAAGGGCTGGGTACTGGTGACACACACCTGGACTAGACCCCTCTATGATAGCCATGTCTCCTATCCGCAATCCAAATGGCCAAGCTCTTCGGCACAGCCCTTCTGCAGCAGACCAATAACACTGGCTCGCCTTTAACCAAAAGCTCCCGGCCAGCCTGCCTAATTAAAAAAACACACATCAAAAACGAGAGCAGAGGCGACTGAAAACATGGCTGCCAGAATGGCATCATCCCTGGCACAAACATCACCGAGCAGATGGCTCCTCTGACAGCCTATATTAAATCTGCTTAATGAGCCAACTTTAGCGTGAGCTCATGCTTGTCCACTTCCTCCTAATCTTTGGGCGTTCTTTTTTTTTTTTTTTTTTTTTTTTTTTTTTTTACAGAGTCACCAGATTTTATTTTGGCTCTGCATTAAGGAATTGAGAGGCGCCGCGTTTTGTGTGACGGGGCTTTTTGACTGAGTTTAGTCGTCCATTCCTCCCTCAAAGCATCCATGCCTGCCCGAGGGACGCTTTGAGGGCTGCCAGTCCATCGGGGGGGAGGGAAGCTTCCGGGAGTTTCTGCATGTGTAGCTGCAGCGTGTGCTGGAGCTCCTGCTTCCCTTTCACTTTGTTTTTTTTCTCCTGGTCGCGCCCCTTCTGCAGTGAAACCGACGCCTAGAAACTTGGCTGCAGTGTGTCTTTTGTTGACTCGTATGCAGTGCGAGCGGCACCGACCCAAAAGCAAAGAGAGAATGGCATGAATTAGACTGCTGCGGCAGAACCGTGGTTTTCGAGTACATAAAAAGCACGTGGCAATGATGGCCAGCCCAACCTAATAAACAATCTGGAAAGATCTGGAAATGCAGAAAACTCAAATGAATGCAGCTGGAAAATATTAGCCAGAAATAGCATATTGCAGTAATGCCTTAGGGGGTAGCTTCACAAGTAGTGGGTTGTGGGTTCAATACCCCTCCTGGCAATGGTTTCCTCCCACAGTTCAAAGACATGTGGTCGTGGTGAATTGGTATCTCTAAACTGCCCATAGCATCTGATTATTTGAAGTGTGATGGACTGAAATCTTACACAGGTTGTCCCCTTGCCGCATGCCAATGCTTCTGAAATTAGGCTCCAGGATTGTCATCATTCCGTACTGGGTAACAGGTTTCGGAAAATGGATTTAAAAAAATTAATTACCAAATTGCTTTTGTGACCTAAAAAAGAAACTGCACATGACAAACAGGAATTATGCTCTCGCTATAACGCCTAATGAAAGCATGCAGAGACTGTACAGTCAGTATCTGTAATTAAGTAGCCATAATTACATCTGTCAGCATATTTGTGTTTGGCTCACTAATTGTAAAACCAGAGAGTAAATCTGCATAGCATACCGGCGGCTGCCCGTCTGCATTCCCGAAAGGCAGACGTCAGAAGCAGAACCACAAGCTGCCCCGGCAAGCCGTCTGTGTGGAGACCAAGGAGCGTCAAAGACCAAACTGCAGACCTGCCGGGTGCCCAGATATCCATTCAGTTTCCCACTGCTTATCCTGGTCATCAACGGCATAGGAGGTTTCATATTGGTGGGGACACAAGTCAATAATTTAAATTCAAAGGTATATTTGTTGGGGAGGATCAATGACTTCAAATTAAATATTCGGGGGGGGGGGGGGGGTAAACAACCCTGCTAGTAACGGACACAGATGAGGGGTCTGGAGTCTAACCCAAGCAGCCCGGGGTGTAAGGCTGGGGTACATCCTGAACCAGGCCATTCCAGCGAATGCACCTTATGTGCCATCATATTCATCCATTACACCACATTCCATCATAATTTATTCAGAACAGGGCCACATATGTTTGTCCTAGTTAGAAGAACAGTGTGAACCACTATTCCTCCCCCCTCCCCAGCTTAGTTTCCCATCTGGAAACTAAATAAATAAATAAAAACTACACAAATAATTATGAAATCTAATTATTATATTATTTAATTATATTTATACTAATTATATTTATATTAGTTGGTGCTTATTACTAGATCAGAAATTTATTCAAGGAGATCGTGATTTAAAGAATCTAATAACCCACAGGGTTGTGATGTTATTAAATATATGCATTAGGTCCATAAAAGTACAGTACATAAGCATGTCCTGCACAATGTCATGTTCTGAATACATTAACATATAGTATTGTTATTATTGCTGACCTTTGATGCTTATGTTTCATTACACAAAATAAAAAAATGTATTTTGGAGGGAGAAAGCCCCCGACAAACCGAGGCAGTTTCCGGATTGCCGGCAGTCTGCTTTCAGTCTGGTAATTTATGGTGGTGCAACGTCACGCACACGGCAATTTAAACCGGGGCATGTCTCAGCCAGGTCGGCATCACGGGCAGCCGAGAAGCACGCCGAGGGAGAGTGAGAACTGGCATCACCCACCGCGGCTGGTCGCCGCCAGCGCATAGCCTGGCTGAGCGTGATATTGAATTTGGTCGCCTTCGGCTGTCTGATACAATTCTGTATATTTTCCATTCCATCACCCCAATTAGGTTTAGCTGCTGGAAGCCCATAGTCCAATTAGTGGTTATAAAAAATGCTGTTTTCCAGCCGCCCCGGGTTTCGTCCGTGTCCTGGTGTTGTGTTCCCGCTTCAGTTTCCCCAGCTGCTCTTCCGCTGCTTCCCGTCGCAGATCCCAAAGTGACGCTGATCAGTCACCAGCCCCTTTCATGTCTGCCATGTTTAACGTTGGTAATCTGTTGCTAGGCGTCCCCATCATATTGCATCAGAGAACTGATGTAATGTTTTTAACAGCAATTAAAAGTCATATGCAAATGATACTGATTATTTTCTGCAATGTTATGGTAGCTTGGGGGCTCAGTAATCCACTGTGTATGTGATATAGAATGGTTTGACATCGGGGACCATTCAAGCTAGCATCTCCAAATAAGGCTTGAATGCAGATAACATTAAAAAGACTGGCCTGAATGGCATAAGCAATAAAAGAGGAAATCGGACTGAGCCTATATTTACAGGAAGGCCAGTGAAATGCGTTGCTTCCTGCAGTTATGTTGAATAATTGCGAGATGCAGAGGAAAATGCTAGCTAACCGTAAGAAGCTGAGATTGCAACGAAATAAATTGTACTTTGATATAATTTTTTTTGAAAATGTCCTTAGCTCTACTCTAAGGAAGCGCAATATACTGATGTAAGCTTTTCAAAGTAAATGTGACCTTTTGTATACATCTTTTTCCATGCAGTTAAATAAACTCTCTCATAGTAAACTCTTTCCAAATGAGCGGATATGACTTTGTTAGCCAGCATAGCAGCACCATCCCTCTACTCATTTGAAATTCCAAATCCCAGATCCACATGTACATCTGCCAGGAAGACAGAGCTCCAGTAGGAAACAGCAAACTCCAAACTTCCACAGCTGGGGCAGGATTTGAACCTCCCTGATTGATACAATAAAGAACGGTTGCATTCCCTCAACAAAGGGAATTCCTAACGACATTCAAACCAGGCATCTATAATTCAAATTCCCATAAGCAACCAGATGTCGGCAACTTCACAGCTTAGGCTCAAGCGGCAATAAACATGCATTGAGTTATGGCGGCACAGGTTTCAGACGGAAAAGTGAGGGTTAAGCGCAGAGCAGGAAGGGGAAGGATTGCGAGAGGCATGTTGCGTCTGAATCGCTGAGTCATTGTACTCAGGCCTTTATTACCTAAACTGTCACTCTGGCTTCGGGGTGGGGTGAGGGGAGTGCGACTGGAAAGCCTGCCCAACCTCTATTTCCTGGAATGCTTGTTGTGGTATTTTTAGAGCAATCTCTTTGTCTCTAAGCCCTTTCCTGTACACTATGCCACATCCCAAGCCTCCAGCAAGGCCACTTGATTGTGTGTTTGTGCGTGTGTGTGTGTGTGTGTGTGTGTGTGTCAGTATCTCAGTATGGGTCACTCAGTATGGGTGTGACTGCCAGCCATTGGGCCAACCTACGAATTCATCCCCAATCCATATCCCCTTATAATACAGGAAGCCTGCAAACATTCTGAAGTTTAGATCATCAATTACAGCGCTGCAAAGAGAGCCACCTTCAGTATTATTGTTCAGTTCCAAAATATGTATTCATAAATTAAATATAAAAACTTATGGGAAAATAAATATTTTATTAGCTATTGATTTTTGGAGCATATTCAGCAGCTCTGGCGGGTCTGGTTAGCAGTGCCTGTTCCATTCCGCATTGTTAAGCGTTCTGTTAAGCTAGTTGTGTTGCCAGCAGCAGATTTGAAATCAGCAAGCTTGCAATGTTGCCCTGTAACCTACACATTTCGTCTCATTAAGCCCATTTACATACTGTAGGCATGTGTGACACATTTTACCATTGGAGTTCATCTGCAGGCCGGTATTGATTGATTTCTGAAGAGACACAGGTGTATTTTCACATTGTGTCAGATATCATCATCATCATCATCATATGGGTATTTAATTTTGCCCCTCAGGCTTGGTGTGTAGCACCCCAAGGTTGTGGTGGTGGTGGTGGGGGGGTGGGGGTTATATCTCCATAAAGGGGTGAAATTAAGCCACAGAGTTCAAGGAGCTCCTTCTCCCTATACACACATTTGCGCAGCACCTCTCCATTGAGCGTGAAGGACAGAAAGGCAGAGACTATGTGGTTGGGGTCTAATGGCTCCATAACACACTGATTGAGAGGATGACCATTAGAGAGAGATAGAAAGAGAAAGAGTGAGCAGAGTGAAAGAGAGAGAGACTGGGAGGGAGACATGGTCGGCCCCCCTTTCTTTGGTTCACCTTGGTGCTTGGCAGAGCACTTCTCTGCGTTCCACTGAGACTTTGCTCTCAGAGGCGATTGAGCTCAATTCAGACGCCAGAGCACTTTAAAATAGATTTCACTGGGGTCGGCAGACGGTTCAGTTCAGACTACAGCGCGATATTTGAGCCTCACATGAGAAAAGACAAGAAGAAAAATGGGCCACTTAGCAGTGGCCGTCGTTTTCTTTGTCTGCTCTCCACAGCCCCGTGATGGAACCCGCCAGGACATGTTGATAGTTTCATGCACAGTTATAGCAGCCTTGTTCACTGATCCCCCCCCCCTCCAAAGCTTTTGAGTTGCTGTATCGGAATAACTCCCAGTCCATATTTGCGGTCTGCGTGTTCTGCAGATGGAGAAAGGATTAGAGATTGCTTGACCGGTGAAGCACATGTCGGCCAGGGGGACAGCCCCACAGGGTCACATGCTTAGGGGGGCAGCCCGGCAAACCCCTGCAAGCCTCCTGGGGGGAATAGCATCACTCCATGACTGCTTCATTTCAGTCGCGTCGCAGTGCAGCGATCTGGATGTGATCTTTCCTGAACCAGAAGACACTGTGTCAGCACACAGCATCTTCTAAAAAAAACTAAATATTGCTCCTTCAAAGTTTAACCTAACCATCTTATGCTAATTGAAATATGCTCCTTAAGACAACTTTTTCTCTTCTTTTATGGAAAAAAGTTGGACCATGTCAGTATTTTTCTGCAAAAATTTGCATAAATTAGTAAAATTCACCACCTGTGCGTTGCAAATTTCCACCGTTAGCACAGCCTCTCTGTGTGAAGTCGCATTTATAGCAATGCCCCTGTCTGTTCAGGCAACAAAGCATCATGCTGTCAAGCCTGAGAGCAGCCTGTCAAACGAGCAAATGATTGATAGCTACTCCTTGTGACCTCAGGACAGAAAAAAAAATGTCAGCCCACAAAACAGCAGCAAAATTCCCCAGAAAGACTTTCACTTCTTCCACGTCTCTTTCATTTCCCTGCAAGAGCCGTCGTTTCAACCTGCAGGGGCACTGGTACAGGAAACACCTGCTCAAATTTAAAAAAAAACAAGGCTCCCTGGAGTTATAAACACCAGTCAATGGAAGATCAGTCAAGGTTTCACAGGTATGAGCACTTTTGAGAGTGAATGCTTTATGATGTTAGTTCATGAAGTAATAGCGCTCATATCAACTGTGCAGTTAGTGACTGAAGTGCTGGGTGGCATGGTGGCTCAGTGGGTAACACCCTAGGGTTGGGGCTTTGAGTTTTACCACTGATCTCTGATCTGTTTGCCTTTTCATGGTCGCCCAGTCATGTGCAGATTTTCTCCTGCACAAACATGAAGTGAAGCTAACCGGTATCTCTAAATTGTCTGCAATGTGTGATTGTGGCATTTGCCTTGTGATGGAATGGCATCTTCTCCAGGGTGTACCCCAGGCTTGTGTGCCCTGTGCTGCTTGGGATAGACTCCAGGCCCCTCTTGACACTGACCAAGATATGCACTTAGAAACTTAATGGATGGATGGACAGATGAATTCTAGCATCTGGCTTTGAAATCATCTCAAGGACTAAGTCTGACAGGACATATTTCTCATTATTACATTGTTTGGCATTTTCATCTAAAGCAACTGTCAGCTGGGCACATTTATAACCAGTGATACACTGCTTGAGCAATTTGTGTTCATGTATCTTTCAGATGTCCTCAAAGGATTTGAGCCAGCTTATAAGTGTATATTTTAACCGGCCATGCTACCTTTGGTGCATTATCCCATGTGGCACCTGTCCAGTGACCTAACTTGCTTTTATGAAATATATAACTATATAAATGTTCAGCTTTTGGATAGCAGTTGTTCTTTAAAACAGGATATATTTTGTATCTAAACATAGCAAGCCTTTCGAAGTTATGATTAAAGGTGAATAGATGGTATGGAGCTGGATCGTGCACCAGAACAAAAGTACCAGATCACGCATATAGGTGAAGTGACCTTGTTTTTATTAAAGGGAATTTTTAGTGCAGATGGAGGTAGATTTACGGCAAAATTCTGTGTAACAAGTCAAATTCTGCATGCTGCATTTATTCAGCCTGGGAAGAGGCTTCTTAAGATAGAATAAAAAAATATCTACAGATCTTCCAGCGTACTCATAAAGAGAGCACAATTCAAAAACACAAAATGCTGAGCAGGAAATTATGACTGTTGTGGTCACCGTCATCCTGAAGACTAGACTATTGTGTGGGTGCTGAAAAAAAATGGGTGCTTGGTAGATCATTACCCTGGCCCACACACATTACTGGGTGCTCCTGCATCACGGGCTTTTGCAAGGCTACCCCAAGGACACATCAGCGATTGCGAAAGCTAGGATTCAAGGGCTAAGACTCTCCCTCTCCGTGGAAACAACAACACAATGCTGAGTTACAGACAATGACCGGACATTTCAAAATGAGACTTAATAAAATGGAGCCGCGGTCGTAAACATCACGGAGATGCATGAAATGAGCTTCTTGGACTGCATCCGTGGTAATCATTTATTACATCTCAATTTGGTCGGGTTAGTGCCGTTACGAAAAAAATCAGAGGGCTTTCTCATCAGTGTGGTGGAACAGGGGATATAATGGCTTGGCTCTTCACCAGATATACGTGGTTTTACAAAGAATGACATCAATATATCAACAAAAAATTGTGCTATATGAAACTTCTGGACAGACAACCAACTAGACTTATATTTTACAAACCAGTTAAAGAGCACAAATAATGAAAACTATGCATTGAGTATGCATAGTCTACTTCTACTCGTTTTATATTTTTGTGTGGTGGTGTGTGGCTCCACAAGTTAGGGCAAATCCTGTAGCCAGCAGGATAGGCACCTACCACTAGGGTTTCTGGATATTGGCCTGACACAAGCTAACTCATGCTGCCATACTGCATTTCATGGAGTGCAAGACAGTGTAGGGGAAAAGACAAGTTCCCCATGGAGATGAATAAAGTATCACTGTTATGTTCACTGCTTATTTGAAGGGAACACGACTGAACTGCTCCTTCCTGTAAGTTTAAGACAACTGTTATTTCTTCCAATGATGAGATACAGCTTGATACTGACACTAGTACCACTGTTATGCTGTGGGCAGTGAATGCAGGTGCAAGGATACCAGCAGAATACAGCGGTGAGTCATGCATGTTGATCTAAAATGTGATCTGATCCTTTCTGAAGGCCCAAGATTTAGGTTGAAGCAAATTTCAAAAAGGCTGCACTTTTTCGTGACCTTCTCTGAGCACATTTGAGGAAGACGAGGCAAAGCAAAGCCAAAGAGGCAAGCAGGTATTGTAAACTGCTGGGTCTGCTTAATTGTGTAGGGGTTCTTTGAAAAATTCCCCTTTGCTTAGAAACTTCAAACTTCAGTTATAACGTCCATGCATGACGTACGCACACAGACGCAAGAAAAAAAAAAAAATTAAAGAGAAGTATGCTAATGTTGAAAAAACCCTCTCAGCTAGGGAAAGCAGTTTTTCTCTCTACCGGTTGGGTTTCCCCTGCAACCCCGCTAAACTTCCTGCTGTGGGCGTGAGCTCTTTGCGCGACTAGAACACCAGTTTGTGAGGCTCAGCACATTCTGCATCACGTAGTTTCTGTGCTTTTTTTTTTTCCAAAAGTGACATACAGCTATCAAAATACCGAAAGCAAAAAAAAAAAAAAAATTGTTCAGGTGACGTAGCCCAAACAGCGCGTAACCTTAAAGGGCCGGCACTATGGGGAATTACAGCGTGGGCTAAAACAGCATGACCTCAGCCTTTAGTCAAAGCGAAACATGCAGTTTCACTTCAAAGTCTTCAGACAGGAAGAAACACTCCAGTAGGGCAGTAGTTAGGGGTGGATGAGTCCTGCACAGGCATGCAACAGGCATGTCTTATGAGAAGGCAACCCACTCAACCCTGGGTCATTACAGTACAACAGCTGGTGTTTATTATTGTTTTCCTTTTTTCTACATTCTCCTCTGAATTTTTCAACACATGGGGGGGGGGGGTCTTCAGTCTAGGTTATTTAACAACAGTTAGGCATTATAGATGGAAACCTTTTCTTCATCAAAGAGCTTGCCTTGAGTTTTATTTTCCACTGAATTAGCACATCTCAGAAACCGAGGCGATCATATGTTTAGCGGAGAAAAAAAAACTGGCAAGTAAGCACAAAATAAGAGACTGGGCCCTCTGTGACCACAGGTGCCAACATTGAAACAGAGAAGCAACACCCCCATTTATTATGCAACTGGTTTTAAAATAATTACAATAATTAAAAAAATCTGTTTTTAAATAATTCTCTGAACAGAATCATCAGCATCCAATAATAACACAATGTACTCTCAGAAAAGGGTATTTGTGAACTTAAATACCACATAGTTCAGACATGCATTAAATCATCGGATATTGATTTTTAAGGCTTGGGGCTTTAGAAGAGTGGGAGTGTTTCTTTTTTAAAAAATAAATCTTCTTCAGGTGAGTTAAGCTAGTTAGTTGTTCAGGACCGTTAACGATTTTACATGTAAATCTGAAAAACGTGACACATTTTTTGAATTCCGGAAAACACATAGGCCTATAACTGTCAAAATAAACATTGAGAAAAATGAAGAAAATGGGTTGGAATTTCATTCCCAACATTGAACGCTGCCTTCATGTCTCAGCTTTAATATTTTTTTCTTTTTAATTACCTTTGTGCTTCCTCTCCACATCCTGTTTAAATAATAATAACTGAAATATCTGCCATCTCACTCCTCTCACCTTTCCTTCTTCTTTATTAGTTCCCTGTTTCGGCTCCTGTTTGCTTAAAAGCCCGTGTAAATCCGTTGCTACTTCCATTTGGACCACCGTAGTCCCGAAAGTAATTACCGGGATTGCCAGAAACAATGCAGCCAAGCAGCCCAGACCCTTCCACGCGCTAAACGCGCGGCTCAATTCTGCAGTCCTCGCGGATTCCCGCGAGCTGGCTGCCATGGTGACCCTCTCTGCTCAGCCAGCGGCGGCCCCCACTCGTGTAGAACGCTCGCGCTTCCCGCCGCGTCAGGTAGTGAAGCCGTTCGCCAAGCGATTTTCGTAACCGTGCCGCTGTCAGCTCGAGTCCCGCGAGCTGCTTGGAATCCTTGAGCGAAGTGATTAACCCGAATTAGTCATGTAAAATATCTGCACGCATAAATGGGTGACCTGTAAAGATGGGTAAAAATATCTGTTGAGCAACTAGAATAAATGTTCTCATAAATATAGGGAGAAATACAGGGATTTTATTCACCAAGACAGAAATGGGCTTGAAGTAATCGTAATTCATTATTCGGTGCAATATAATTTAATATTCAACACATTTTCAACATGCAATGCCATATACATTATTTAAATATAATATCTTCAACAGATATTGATTCTTTCCTGAGGCAGTTGATAACAGTTTTATCATTTTAGGAGACAACAAAACAGCTACTTATTTGATTTCCCTGTTACCATGGAAGCATTCCGTTTTAGGGGGAAAGCAGCCTGCTCAAGAATGTAGCCAGTTGTCATAGAGACTGTAATGACTTATATACATATTCATTTTTGTGGCGTATTACCTCACAAAGGATTTTGAAGGACACTGCTGGAATTATAACAATGTCACGCTCACTACAGAACAACGGGATTCGTGTGTCCTTCTTGTTAAACCCAGATTTTTTTCTTTGCTAATTGCGATCCGCACGACAATGCGAAAGCTGTCCACCCACATGACAATGCCCCGATTAGCTGGGAAAAAGGGATAAATGTCAGCCTATTAGTGCACGCTTTCATCAAAAAGACAAATGTATTCTCATTACATTCGCTGTAGAAATAAACAATTTAACAGATATTGTGAATCAGGGCTCATTAATGTATGTGAGACAAATAAATCAGAAACATTATGGAAAAAGATGTTAATATGTTTCGGGTTTTCAATTAAAAGAATAATTAATTAATCAATGAATAGACCCAAATGGAATCACTCCCCAGCAGTGTCCCTGGATGTCTCGGTGTGGGACATTTGATTTCATAGTTGCATTCATTCATAGCATGCCTCAGGTTTCCTTCCTTGATATGGGAGATGTAGTCCAACACTATCCCTGGACCTAGCTTGTACTGCTATATTTCAAACCCAACCATTTCAACTGACCATAGGCCACAATACCATCTTCATTGCTCCAAGATACAGCTTCTTCTCTTACTGAGTGAAATCCTTTTCTCTTTATTGTTTGCCCATCCATTCTTTTACCACTTATCGGTTCATGGTAGCAGGGAGCCAATTCCAGGTAGCATAGGACACAAGGCTGGGGTACATGCTGCATGGAATGCCAGTCCATCACAGGACACTTGCACACGCAGTTATACACTATGCATAATTTAGAGACACCGGTTAGCTAAAATGCATATTTTCAGATTGCAGGAAGGAAACTTGGAGGAAACCTGCAGTAGAAGTGAACTGGAAGAACATACAAACTCCTCACACACAGTGGAGGTGGGATTGGCACCACTAATGCACTCTCCCACTCTTTTCTGTATCTGTCTTACTTATTTGTTCTAAAATGACTTATGGAGAATGAAACACCATAAAGTGACATTAAGAATAAGGGGATTTCATGATGAGATACTAGGAGAGACACTTGTGAGGAAGAGCCTGAGGTCTTCCTCGGTTTTCCTGTCACACTGGGCCGTCCTATGACTCTTGTAATCTTTTAATCTGTGACCACCCACCATTTCACCAGCTTCGTCCATCTAAAAGCAGGTTCCTGACATTCACTGGCCAGGTACATTTGTATTTCTGTGGAGAACTCCCTATGTTGGGAGAATTCAATAAACAAAGATGATGCAGAAAGAATTTGTTTGTTTTTAATCAAAATCACAGACTGGAGCATTATGGAAGAGCTATCAAACCAGAGAGCTCATCAACACAAACATGTTGCATTGCAGGAACGCTAATGTAATATTAAATTTGTATCTATATCAGGCCTGCCCAATTGTTGATCAGCTCATTATCATGTTTATTAAGTGTGTTTGAGCAGAGAAATCTGCAAACTGTGTTGAATTTTGGCCAGCAGGACCAGAATTGGCCAGCCCTGTTCCACATGCATAAGCATAAGACAACTTTGATTCACCGTCCTTCAAATATTGCATTTGCTGAAAAAATTGTTTGAAAATTAAGGCCAGTTGTCCAATTGCCCGTAGGTGTGGGTGAATGGTGTGTGAGCGTGCCATTGCGATGGGCTGCCGCCACATCCTGGGTTGTTCCCTGACTTGTACCCGTAGCGTCTGGGATCTCGTAGACCTCCCGCAACCAGGATTTGAACAGTATAAGTGGTTTCAGAAAATGGATGGAAGGATGGAAAATTAAGGCTGCTAACATATGGCCCCTGTGCATTACATGCACTGGCAGTCACACAGGTAGACTCAGCTCAAATTAGACGGTCACAAAGTTAAAAGTCAGCTGTATACATGATGAGAGTGGTTGCATTGTAGAGGTTGCACTGTGATTTATGTATGGTCATTTACAGGTGAAATTTGATGATATTAAACATGTACACTTTTGGAGATGTTAAGCAGAGGAAATGTTAGTAAGATGTGTTAAGTTGAGCATGTATAAAGCAAGCATGTGCATATTCAGGTGAAAATAATGCATCAATTTCCAAATAAAAAACGCAATCATTCAGTGGTGAAGCAGGCACATTCATGCAGATGTCACACAGGTCTCATACAGGTGTAAAGCGTACACATTCATTCAGGTGTCATATATCTGTAAATTGTGCACATTCATACAGGTGTCAGGCAGCTGTAAAGAATGCACATTCATACAGGTGTCATACAGATATGAAGCATACACATTTATGCAGATTTTATACAGGTGTCACACAGGTGTAAAGTGTGCACATTCATTCTGGTGTCATATAGGTGTGATTTATGCACATTCACACAGGTGTCATATATGTGAATTGTGCACATTCATACAGGTGTCAAATATATGAAAAGTATGCACATTCATTCAAGTGTCGTATATGTGAAAAGTATGCACATTCATACAGATGTCATGCAGCTGTAAAGTGTGCACATTCATACAGATGTCATGCAGCTGTAAAGTATGCACATTCATACAGATGTCATGTAGCTGTAAAGTATGCACATTCATACAGATGTCATGCAGCTGTAAAGTGTGCACATTCATACAGATGTCATGCAGCTGTAAAGT